>LPNX010439994.1:45905-56291 GCA_001517045.1 Pseudotsuga menziesii
GGGGACGCCAGGAAGTCCCCCCAAGTTTCGCCACCCACCGAAACGTTTCGGCCTGCGTCCCCCCACGTCCCCCCAAAACGGGGACGTCCCGAAACGTTTCGGGTGGAGTTTCGGAGTCCCCGGGACGCCCGAAACGCCGAAACGCGTTTCCGACCCTCCGGGACGCGTCCCCGTGTAACACTGAAATTTAGAGACCAAGATCGAAATTTTTGGTTAGGAAACTCCGGGAAAGTCAAACCCTAATTTGACCCCAAACCAGAAAACCAACACTACAGAAGATCAACTCCAGATCCATATCTGCAGTCAAGATGATCAGCATGAAGGTCGAATATCGTTTGGAAGGGGCTTCCAATTTCATCCCCTAGAAGTCTAGGGTTCTTCTTCTACTAGAAGAAACTGACCTATCATAGTTTGTAAAGGAAAAGGTCCCAGAACCAAAAGCTGAAAAGATGATGCCAAAGCAAGGAGTATTTTAGTGGACTCAGTTAGAGATCACTTGGTTCCTCAAATATCAGAAAAGACGACAGCGAGGAGGATGTTCAAAATGCTAAAGAAGTTATTTGAACACAATAGCATCAATGTGACTCTCACATTGAGCAATCAACTGTTGAACATGAAGATGACGAAGTCCGAGGATATTGCCTCATATTTCATGAGGATCATCGAGCTCCCGGACAAGCTAAAGTCCAGTGGAGACAATCTTGAAGAAAAGGATCTTGTCATGACCACCTTAAATGGTCTCCCACCATCTTGGGAGTCTTTCATCCATACTGTAAGTGGTTGAACCAAGTTGCCCAAATTTGATAAGCTATGGGCAAAATGCACTTATGAAGAAACAAGAATTGCAGCACGCCAAAGACTTCATGGTACTCAACCTAAGGAAAATCAAGCGTTCATATCACATACCAAGAAAGGCAAGGGAAGGGGAAAGAAGTCGTACATTCACAAGCATCAAGACAAGATATCAAGCCCTCCCCCAGATCAGAAGAAACAAAAGAAGGATCTATCTCAAATCCAATGCTACAAGGGCCAGAAGTACGGTCATTATGCCAGTAACTGTCGAAGTTCTCACAAAAGGAAGCATGAAGCTTCAATTGCTGATGTAGAAGAAGACCCTCCTCATAAGGAGCCAAGGAAGGATGATCGTTCGAAGTTCTTCTTCTAAGAAATGATATGAAGATCCAAATTGTGATGATCGTCAAGCAAGCAGATGAAGACCAGTGGACCTTGATAGTGGGAGCCCACCCACACAACTACAAAAGATAAGTATTTTATTTTACATGCTCTAGTGGATTAGATCTAATTGTTTTTTAATATGTTCTACACAGATCTACATTTCAGGTAGTTGACAAGTAGGCTCATCTAGTATTTGTTATACACATGATTGTTTAAATAGCCTGTCATGTTGCACAACCCATCAAGGATGACAATTCCTTTATAACATACTTGAGTAGTACATGCTCTTAAATGGAGACCATAAGCATCCAGATAATGGCCTTACGTGTGTTGTGTTGAAGCATTGACTAAAAGGTTTCCTACGGTATTTTGTTAATACATTGATTATGAAACATTACTAACCATCTGACGGGATTTGACTTGTAGGGAATGACATGATCTACAAGGAAAAGCGATCCCATTGATATACGGATGGAACGGAAGAAGAAAGCCTCTAGAAGCATGTATTATGACTATCAGACCTAGAATAATCTCATGCAGAGATTTGGTGATCAGAAGTAGAAAGCTTCTACGAATGTTGGTCTATATGCTGCTTCAACAAGATTTACTGAACCAACTTCTGAGAGACAGAGGGAGTTATCCCTCAAAGACAAGGATTCTAGTCTATTACACATGATAGAAACCTGGCGACATTGATGTCGTGACTCGAACAAGAAAATTGAAGGATACTTGATGAACCTGGTCGTCACCAGGATGGATAATTACTTTCCAGTCTACATTCATGTGCTCAAGTTAGAACCTTCAGGAAAGAAGGGAACATTCGTGGGATATTGCAAGTCTTCAAGGGCTAACATAATATACATCCCAGGATCGAGGAAAATCGAAGTCAGTCGGGATGTAACCTTTGAAGAATAAATGGCTATCCGAAAAGGAAGAGGCTCAGATATGGAGATCAATGACGATGAAGAGATGAGATCATCTCCCCTCCAAACATTAAGAGGGAGTCTAAAGAAATGAATAAATCGATCAGTTCCATTGATCTAGTTGAGCAAGATGATGCTCCCACAGATATGGCAGTAAGTTGGAAAAGACCCAAATGGGCACGACAGATTTTGCAGAATGCAGAGGAGCATGAAGTTCCGCATGGAGCAAATGGGAGTCCATATTTGGTGCCAGAGGGCTTTCTCAAAAAGAGGGAGTCGATTATGATGAGACATTTGCTCCTATGGCTTGATATGCTTCCACCAGATCGGTTATTGTTATTTCAGCTATGGGATGGAAGTTGTATCAGATGGATGCCAAGACAGCCTTTCTCAATGATATTGTTGACACATTACTTCTTAGGATTAGGAGTATGATAAAGGCAGAAGAAGATTTTCCTAGGTCAAGGAAATTACACCATGGATATGCTGAAGAGATTCGAAATGTTGGATTGCAAGTCCATAGCTACTCCGATGGATGCAAATTTGAAGAAGCTAAGGGATTCTGCTTCAGATTCAAATTTGATTGATCCCACCATGTATTGCCAGTTGATTGGGTCCTTGATGTATCTGACGAACACCAGACCAGACATTTGTTTTGCTGTGAATGCTCTCAGTCAGTTCATGTGTGAACCGAGGCAGATTCACTGGATTGTTGCAAAACATGTACTCAGATACTTATGTGGCACTATGGGATATGATCTACAATATGACTCAGATTGTGACTTAAGATTGCAAGGGTTTACAAACTCAGATTGGTTTGGATGCACGACAGATAGGAAGAGCATTTCAGGATGTTTTTTGTTTGAGTCCTGCAGTGATTTCCTAGTACAATAGGAAGCAGAACTCAGTAGCTCTCAGTACCGCAGTGACCAAGTATATGATTGCTAGTTCAGCAACTAAGGAAGCAGTTTGGCTTTGTAAACTTCTTGCAGGATTGTTGGCCAGATTCCAGAGCCAATCGTGATTCACTGAGATAACCAGATTTGTGTGCAGATGTCAGTGAATCCTGTATTTCATGACAAGTTGAAGCACACAGAGACTCAGTATCACTTCATACATGATATGGTGCAGAAAGGTGCGGTCAAGCTCCAGTATATTTCGACAAACGACCATACTACAAATGTTCACACCAAGCCTCTTCCCAAGATGAAGCTTGAATACCTTCATGGAAGACTTGGAGTAGAAGAGAATGTATCCCACCTTGAGAGGGAGAGATGACTGAGAGACATTTACCATACTTTCACCTAGATACCTCTACTCATCCAGGTTCTCAGCCAGGTATGGGAGAAATCCCATCGGCAGATGAGACGGATAGGTAGTAGATGGTCGGGTTGACCTAGGTGCCTCTACTCGTCCAGGTTCTCAGCCAAGTATGGGAGAAATCCCATTGGCAGATGAGACGAACAGGTAGTAGATGGTCGGGTTCACACAGGGGCCTCTGCTTGTCCAGGTGCTTAGCCAGGTATGGGAGTAATCCCATCGAAAGATGAGTCGGATAGGTAGTAGATGGTCGTGTGAATGCACAAGTACCTCTACTTGTCCAAGTTCTCAGCCAAGCATGGGAGTACCCCATCGGTAGATGAGACGAACATGTAGTAGATGGTCGTGCATATGTGCTCATCCGGGATCTCTAGCCAAGTATGGAAGTATTCCATCGGTAGTAGAGACGGATAGGTAGTAGAAGCTTCTCTCTCAGACATCCGGATAAAACAAATTTATAAAGACAACCTTCAGTACGTTTAGAGATGATGGAGACAGTATGGATGTACAGATAAAACCCAAATGATGATGATGTTGATGAAGACCGAAGAATACCTTCCTTGTTGAGAGGGAGTGTTGGAGTTCGTGCAACTTCAGAAGCTATTCTTATTGTCCTCCTTCAGGAGTTGAACTTATTGTAATTATTCATCTAAACCCTAGAAAGAGCAATGTAATCCTTGGGGAGAAAAGACAACAATAAAAGAATGAATAAAATTATAAAATATAAAATTATTTATTGCACCCCCAAGTGAAGTCGGCCCCAGTTATTTTATGGATGGAAAAACAGTATAAATAGAAGGTTCCCCTCCTCATTTCAGCACGCAACAACAACACAGTAGCTCAGAAGTAGACTGAGCTTCAGGGTTTCATATTTGAAAGGAATTTCCATATTTTTCTTTTTCTTTCTTCATTGTACTCTGATCTCAGAGTTATCATCTCTAGATGGGGTTGCTGGGTTTTTCCCAATTGGGTTTCCCAGGTGAAAAATACTTGTGTTATTGTTCAGTGCTTTGTCTATCTTCTAGTGATCCTATTGATAAATGCAATTAAGATATACTACTATAATTTATAAGAAAATCTAACAATAAGATGCCCTTTTGTCTCATGAATGTTGGGGCAACTTTTAAAATTGCTATGGGTATAGTGTTTGTGGGCGAAAGAGATAAGTTTATTGTTATCTAGTTGGATGATATTACTGTATTTTCCATATCTGATGAAGAACATCTTAGACATTTAAAACAAACTTTCTTGAAGTTGAGGAACTATGGTATATCATTGAATCCAAAGAAATCTCATTTTTCCATGCAAGAAGGAAAACTCCTTTAGGTATATTGACTCTTCAAAAGGCATACAAATTGATCCTACTCGAGTAGAGGCAATTCAAAAAAATTGTATTCCTAGAAACAAAAAAGAAATTCAGTGTTTTCTTGGGAAGATAAATTTTCTAAGATGGTTTATCACAAATTTTGCAGAGATTATAAAACATATTACAAGCATGCTCAAGAAGGATAGTGAAGTGAAGTGGACGATGGAAGCCAAGGCATCTTTTGAAATAACTAAACAAGCCCTAACATAAGCTCTAGTCTTAGTAAGCCCATATTTCTCTAAGGACTTTCTAATTTTTTCTTTTGCATTTGAGGACACTGTCGTTGTTGTTCTCTTGCAAAAGAATACAGATGGACTTGAGCAACCCATTTCCTTCTTTAGTAGGGCCCTAAAAGATTCATAACTCAAGTATAAGCAGGAATACACCCTTGTTAAGGCATTAAAATTCTTTAGGATTTATATTCTGCATTAAAAAATTATAGCCTATGTACCCATCTCTACAATAAAGGAGGTTTTGATTCAACTAGATAGTGATGGGAAAAGAAGGAAATGGATTGCAAAGATAATGGAATATTTTGTGGAGATTAGGCCTACAAAATTGATCGAGGGACCAAGACTAGCGAAGCTGCTGGCTGATTCAAATTGTAAGGCCCTTGGGATGGATTATGTTTTGAATTAGTCAGTTGATGCAAATCATCAGGCTCATAAGGTTAAAACACAGATTTATGAAAGGTATGCTTCTTCTCTTGGGTATAAGGACATGGTTTATTTTCTTTTGAACTTACAATTCCCGCCGAATCTAGATAAGAAGAAGTTTAGATCTTTGAAATTTTAAGCTCCGAAGTATTGTATCATAAATCAGTTTTTGTTTTGGAAATATTTAGGGAGTATGCTATTAAGATGTGTCAATGAAAATGAAACGTAGAGGATTATGGCATATTTGCATAGTGGGGCTTGTGGCAAACATCGTTATTGGAAGACAACAACTCTCAAGATCTTGAGAGAAGGATATTACTGGCCTTCGTTGTTTTCTTCTGTATTTTCCAAAGTTAGGGCATGCTTGGAGTGTCAGAAATTTGTTGGAAAGCAAAAGTTGCTTTCTTTGCCATTAAAACTATTTGTGGTAGATGCCCCTTTTCAACAATGGAGAATTGATTTCATTGGCGAGATTCGTCCTTCCTTAAGCGGACAACACAAATGGATCTCAACAACTACGAACTTCTTCACCAAATGGGTGGAAGCTATTCCAACCAGGAATGCAACTAACGAGGTGATTATAAACTTTTTGGAAGAACATATCTGAGCAAGGTTTAGTTGTCCTCATAAAATTTTGACTGATAATGTTGTTGCTTTTAAATCTGCCCCTATGATTCTTTTTTATGAAAGGCATAATATAATTCTCAAGCATTCCACACCTTATTACCCACAAGTCAATGTATTAGCAGAGTCAACTAATAAGAGCCTTATTAATAATATCAAGAAGTTGTTATCAGAAAACAAGAGAGCTTGGGATACAAGGCTAAAATACACATTGTGGGCTGATAGGGTTAGTACTAAGAAGTTTATTGGTACTACTCCTTTCCAATTAGTCTACAGAAGTAATGTTGTTTTTCATGTCTAGCATGGCTTGCTAGTAATGAAATTGATGCAGAATTACATGGAAGAGTCTAATGAGATCCAAAAGAGAATTTATCAATTGATCGAAGTAGAACAAGCTAGAGACTTGCTGATAGAAAAAACTCAAGCACATAGGGACATAGTTAAAGCAATTTTTTTATAGGAAAATTAAAGAAGATAATCATTAGAGGAAATTTGGGGTCTAAAATGGGCCTTATAAGAAAATGAACCATCATATAAGAAAATGAACCACCATAATTTCTTCATGAGTTGGAATTCAAGAACCAATAGAATTTCAATAAAATGAGTCAACCATAATAGTTGAGTTGACATATTTGTCATGAGAAACTACTTTTTTTGTTTGTATTTTCAACATGTCTCCCTGTGTTTTTACTCAAATTTTGAGCGGGAGCATTCGTTTGATGCAGAATTTTAATTCCGCATCCAACGAGTACCCACACTACATACTTTTGATGGGCCTTGCTACCCCAAAAGCAAGAAATGATTGAAGGTAGCAGGGTCCATCAAAAGTATGCAGTGTGAGTATTCGTTGGATGCAGAATTTAATTATGCATCCAATGAGTGCTCCCGCTCAAAATTTGAGTAAAAACATAGAAAGATATGTTGAAAATACAAACAGAAAAAAATAAATAAATAAAATAAAATAAAATAAAATAAAAAAATAAAAAAATAAAAAAAATAAAAAAATAAAAAAATAGTTTTTTTCTTTCTTCCTTTAAAATTAATAAATATTATTTTAGCTATTATTTTATTATTTCCTTTAGAGGCCCATTTTAGACCCCAAAGTTCCTCTAATGTTCTTTTTAGGTGACTTAGTCCTGATGTAATGTTGCATTTGTGACAAGTTGGGGAATTACTAATGATTGATGTCACATGGGATAAAAGTACACATTAGCAGTGATAATGAGTCATTCGCAAATAAAGAGGAGCAAGTAACATGCGATGCCTAAAGCAAATTGCATGCGACATCCATAGTCTTACTATAAAAGTCCTTTCATTTGGAAGCGAAGCACGCTCATTAGTAGTGCGAGGGGGAGGTTTTGGAACTTATCCAACAACTCCACTTTGTTTCCTGGGCCAAACCAGAGGCTATTCTATCTACCTAACCACCAGAGGTATATACATTAAAGTTGCATGCAGGCATAAGTTATGTTGCATGCACAGGTAAAGAGAATAAAAAGGGAGCATATCGACTTTTAGAGTATGCATTGTTATTTTTCATAATTGAGATTTGGTTTGGAGAGCTCTGAGAGCAAATTAGGGTTGAGGGCGTGTTCCTTAGCCAACACTTGAGTTCAGTGGCAAAATCTATCCACCTTAGTCAATTCCAGGGATAGGTCATCGAGGTCTACCAACATACTTCAGTACTACATCAGATTCATCTGTCTTTGCAAGGTTTCAAGGGCATCTTCATAGCATGTGGTACATATGCATGGTACATGGTTGGCCACCTAGTCGATTAGGTGGTCAACACGCATTATTGGATCATTCAAAGGTAGAGGTTATCAAACTATTGTTGAAGACATTCCCTTCATCTCTTTTTTAAGCCGCATTGAGAGATTGTGACATAGTTGGGGCTCATATATTTATCTTTTGAGAGCGCAGCTTCTTCTATCCATAGTAGAGGGCACATTCTCTTGGACAAAACTTCGAGGCGTATTCAACTGAAGATTGGAGGCTATATTTTTCACATCACACCTTGGGCGAATTGTTATTGATCCCACTATTGCTTCTTAGGAGATCTTATGCTATATTTGGCACCATATCCATTTATTTATCTCAAAGAGGAGGGCGTGAGCTTTTATGGGTGAATTGATCCAAGGAAGAAGCACAACCTCAGGGCCTTAGAGTCGTTGCATGACCTACATGTCTATTTTATTGGCTTGGCCTACTACACTACAACTCATTGTTACATTCATGCTTTGATTCCGAGCTTATTTCATTATAGATCTAATTTTTATTATTTCTGGGGTTGATGCAATAACATGCAAATCTATTTCTATAAATTCTGATTGCCAAAAAACCTGAACAAACAAGAATTACATCAACAAAGCCAACACAATAGCAGAATATATCAGTTTGGGATTATTACACCTATGATGGTGTGCAAGAAGGGGAGAAAGGTCAAAACATGGCAAGTTCGACAATCTTTGGTTTGGTACTTTTAGAGTTGCAAAAGTTTTGAGGAACAACACTTTTATTCCAAAGAATCTCGAAGGTGAGGATATGGTGGGAGGCCCAATTAATGGGCATTTTCTCAAACATTTATTTCTTTACTAAAGCCATTGGTGGCTTAATGTCATTGTAAATACCAGTGAATTTTCAATTTATTTAATAAAGACTCCAGCCCAATGGAAAAGGTTTTGCTTGATTTTAAATATTTTTCAATTACTGAGGAGCAGTCTCAATTCTCAGAGCAAATTTGAAGTTCAGAAGTTTGGGTATGAGCGGTGTTGGTATCTCACAAGGAGAATACCATCCCTAGACAGAGCCAGATGTTAGTACCTGAGTTTGTCACTCAAATTGTTTCCTTTTTCTTATCCTTTTTTGAGTCTGTCCTAAGAATTAGGCTATTCATTCCTTTGAGTAACCTTTGGTTTTGTTTTGTGTGTATTCGTTTTTAATAGATAGTTTAAGCTTGGTTCTTACATCTTCATATGGTCTCTCCTAGCATGTTATTTGCTTAACAGTATATGCAGGTTATTAAGTAGCCTACAAGTTAAGTTTCAATTGCTTAATGGCAAAATTAGCTTCTGGAAGCAGTATGGTCAGGTGGTAGATAGCATATATTCTCCCAATCACTTGATACTACCTCTTCCATACTCAAAATAATTATGGCACTTGTCCTCATTTGATTACTCAGTTTGTAATTGGATGTGAGGATCGTGGTTCAAGGCAGTCTCATTTTCCATGCACGATCTTTTCAATTGACAGATTCAGTCACTGAAAGCAGTTTCTTGTTGATACCTGACTATTTGCAGTATCATTCCATTGCATTTCCCTGGTTTAGCAAAACAGAGTTCCTTGGCATATACTCTACGTATGGGGAAGAAAGGTGGAATGATACAGAGGTATGAACTTGAGGGCGTTGGATGTTTGGAAGCGTACCCTTAGTGCACCCAGAAGATTAAGGAAACAGGTTGGTACTCCCTGTGTGAAAGAATGCTGAAGTAACAGAAAGGTTTGCACTGAGCTTCGATGGTTGTACAGTTGATTTCGGGAGCCTGAAATTTCAAATCTCAAAAGAGTTCATCGCCATTGCAGCTGGTTTTCCAACTAATAGGGAAAAATGTCAAGAATTGAATCGTTGGGGCAGATTAAAACCAATTTTTGAAGCCTGAACACCAAGACCCGGATTGGAGCAAAGGAATCTCCAGGAGTTTTCTAAAGGAAGAATGGAAGAATATCTTGGGAACGATCCAACGATATATCACATGTGAAGGTAGGTTCACTACCATTTTCATTTATCCTATGAGATTCCTACTACATGTCTCAGGGATTAAAAGAATGAATCTGCCCTTTTATCTCCTTAAATGTTCAACTAAATGGTGACCAGACTACAAGGCCACCCAGAACACCAGCCATTGTGTTTTTCATCACGACCTCATCAAATTATTGGTTTTGGAAGAGTTAAGTAGGAAGAGTAGGACCTGGTCACATTTTTTGTTCTGGTCAGGGTTTAAGTTAGAAGAGCAAGAAATCTCAGGAAAGCAAGAAGAGACTTCAGCCAGAAAAATTAAATCCACCAGGGTTTCTAGGAGTACAGTTAAGAAGCCCACAAATGTAGGGCATGAAAAAGAAACCTCAATAGAAAAAGGTTTGTAGGAAGAGGAAGCTCTGTTTTATGTAGGAAAGTGTGGCAGGAGGTAGTCCAAAGCAATGTTTTAAAACTCGAACTCGGACTCGGAATCGGCCGAGGGTCAACTCGGACTCGGACTCGGACTCGGCAATGACTCGGCAATGACTCGGCCGGTTTGATTTTAATGACTCGGTTTACTAAGAA
>LPNX010439994.1:56340-150337 GCA_001517045.1 Pseudotsuga menziesii
CATGCTCTATGCTGTAACTTCAAAGTTCAAATGCTGGCACCTTCAAACCTTCAGTGTGGCAGCAAACAATAGAAAACAGGACTGATATTTGTCAATTTAATGAGAAAAAACGAAACAATGGCTAGCTGGAAGCTAACATACATCTAGGTAACAGAAAATCGGTCTCCAAGAGTCCAACTCCTCCAATCATGTTGATTGTTCTTCATTGTTGGACGCTCCTCCAAGCCTCCATGAATCCAAACAACAATAATGCCAAATGCTCACAAACATCTTATAGTAGAAGTGTGAGCCAAATAGAGGGGCAGGGGGTCATCTTATGGCCTTAGGTTATGGTTAGAATAAAAAAAATCTTAAAAATAAAAAATAAACATGTTATTTTGGAGTCTGCATTCTTGTGGGTGTCTGCCACAACTGACTCGGCTAACTCGGGTTGCAACTCGGTCAACTCGGCCGACTCGGCCAACTCGGACCCTAACTCGGTCGACTGAGACCCAACTCGGCCAACCAAGTATAAAATCGGCCACCCGAGCCGAGTTGCAGGCCGAGTCAGCTCGGCCGGGGGTCAACTCGGCCAACTCGGCCAACTCGGACTCGGACTCGGCTGGTTTTTAAAACACTGGTCCAAAGCCCATTCCATATCAAGAAGTCTCAGCCTTTGATGTAAAATCAATTTATACCAAAAAGGGAAAGAGGTTTGAACTTTGTAGTTCTTGATGTAGTCATTGAAGAACCCTTTGTGGAGCCAAGTCAAAACTAGTTGCATCAGGATACAACAAAATTCGATGAATTGCCTAAGGGGGGTGGGGGGGGTGGTTCCAGAAGCTCAACTAGGAGAGCCAAGTGAATAGTTCTGTCTGAATATGATTCTAGGGGACTGCACACTTGCCCAACAAATAAACTCAGGATGAATGCAGCCATGGATCCCTCTATAAAGAAGGATGTTGTTATCACTGTTGAAGGCACCTCTAATGAAGAAGATATGAGGTCCCTTGAGGTTGAAAGACAGATGTCTAAGCTCTTCGCAAGCATTGAAAAAGAATTGAAGGCCATTCCAGAGCTGCCTGGCGATGACTATGATGAAGTTGTAAACTTTGAGGCAGAGTGGCTAGAGGAAGAAATACCTCAAAAATTTCCTAATTCAAGCAAAAGTGGTGAGACAAGGAATAATGTTGAGAATGTACAAGCTCCAGAAAATAGTGATTTTGTAACCTAAGTGAGCGAGCTTGTGTATGGCCCTGTCATAGAAGCTCAACCTAAAGACAAAGAACATAAAATTATTAAACAGCTTCAAAAGAGACTAAGGTGTTACAAGGAGCAGAACAAATGCCTAGGAGAAGCAAATGTCATTGTCTCAAAGGAAAATGAGTGAAATAGGAGTAATCTACAGGAGCTGACCATAAAAGAAAACAGAATTACGTCAAAAGAAAAAAACTCCCTAAGCAAAACAAAAAATTGCTCAAGCACAACAGAGTTTCTAGAAGGTGATGGGTTCAACAACAAAGTGAGGATCAATCCTTAGACTGATTGCAGATCTTAGTAGATGCAATTCAGCATGTTTAATTGTTCCAGCTAGATATTTTTTGGGGATATTTACGTTTTGAGTTAAAGGAAAATAATCAGCTTTTCAGAGTTATATGGAGTTTTACACTTTAAGACAGTGCTGCTTCATTGAAGAATCTAAGAAAGCACTGCGGGGATTTATGGAAGTGATGGTTTTGATATTTTGCAATTAGATAGCTATGTGAGGAAAATCTGCAGCTAGATCTTGATCAGATGAACTCCTGTCAACTCGACGAATTGGTTCAAAGTAACGAGGGCATCAAGATCATGTGGGATCGAGGAATGAATAGAAGATTTTATGTTCCAATCATAAAATCAATTTTATATATCATTTGTTAATTGTAAATTGTAAAATCCCATCCTATCCATAATTTGGGGATTTGGAAACTTTCTAGAAATGATATTCATGCTTTAAAATGTAAATGGAAAATAGTATAGGAGGTTAGAACGTTTTGGGTGTCAGGGGAACTTATTAAAAGTTATGTGAATGTAAGCTCAATACTCTGTGAATCTTTAAATCTGAGATACCTCTAACTAGGGGATGTTCTGTATGATTTTATGTGCCAAGTTTTGCTACTCTTATAATTTTGAATACAATTCCATCTTAATATAAGTTGTTTGTGGTTTATGGATTCCTTTTCAGTAAATTATTTATTGTAAATGCCAGTTTTCACTCATATGTATTCAAATGTTATCTCTCTCTTTAGAATGTTATTCTGAAATGAGATGTTTATTAATGAATATATTGAATGAACAGTGTGTTAACCATATCTTCATTATGCATGATTTCTTGGCTAAGTTACACTGATTTTATGTTCTGTTTCCAAGTTTTGGTCTATCAATGTTGGTATCACAGAGTCTAATATAATCATCCTATTAGTGTTTTCTACTTTTTGTTCCAATTTCCTTGACCTTTCACTTAACCAACTCATGAACTTTAGAGGTGCCTTAACTCTGCATTCTCATAGTCTAGTGCAAACTTTAGAACTAACACCTGTAACTAGGTTTATGAATATGTAAAAAGGGAATTGGAATGTTTTCTTATTCTTGTTGTTATGTGTTCAGGATGACTGGGAACCTGTTTATGGTTTGGTCGTCTTATGTGTCGTATCCACTTTCTGGTCTGAATGTATGATGTTTGAATAGCAAATGAAAGATCTGTTAAAGGCTCACGGCCTGTAGCAGTCTGGTCTGCGTTTGATTTTAAGTGCATTTTGGCATAATTGATCTCTGATTATGAAGTTCTTGGAGTGCTTGAGAGGTTCATAGTGTTAGTCTACGGAAATTTATGTTTAATGGGTTGCATGGTGTTGATCAGAAGGATTGTTTAGCTCTTATGGTTAAAATTATGCTTAGGAACAATCAGAAAGGTGGCATAATGTCCCTAATTTAATTCATGAATGTTGAATAACGAAAATGCTGGTGTAATTTTATGGTATTGGCTGATGATTGATAAAGTAATACTATAATTTCATTGTACATGAGAGTTGCTTATAATTTTATGTATTTTTCCATATTTTTGTCATTGGTCTAGATTCTAGAATATACCTTTTGAGCTTCATTGGTTGCTGAAAGGAAGTATGCATATCAGAGATCAAGTAGATGTTTGGCCTCCTACATGAATATTACATACATTTTCCAGCTCATATATTTTATATGAAGTTTATGGTTGTTCATGTCAATAGGGTGGCAATGTAGGATTGTGTGTGCAACTATTTGACGAAACTTATTTTCAATCATCAAATTGTTTGTCTGAATATCTCCTAGATAGTGAATCCCTTTGCCTAATATTTTGCAAGCAAATTGATTTCTCAAGCAAGAGTTCGTTGCCCTTATCGGAATTGGTTGTGTCCAATTTATTTATGCAAACCAATTTCCCAAGGATAATTAGCTTTCCCTTATTGACCTCAGTCGTGTGTTCAATTTATTTATGCAAGTAAATTTTGCAGAAGTTGAAATCGTTGTCCTCATTGGCATTCTTTTTGTGTTTTTGTTAACAAATCGACTTTTCAAGGGTGAAAATGCTGCCCAATTGGGGCCATGTTTTCATGTTTGGTTTTTGAAAAGCAACTTTGTTTCCCAAGGGTGTAATTGTTGTTTTTTAGTGGGCATCATGTTTGGGGTATGGTTTAGGCAAGCAAGTGGGATTCTCATAAGGGAAATCGCTGAACCTTGTAATTAAACCTTGATGTTCAAATTTTGTATTGAAATTAACCTTATTATTGTGGAATTGTAGTTCCAAAGTGTATTTGTGTTTAATGAAAATATTGTTGGCAAATAAATCTAGCATAGGCAAGATTGTTGCCTCTTATTGGGTGCTTTGCCAATGTAAAATTTTGTGTGTGAATTAAGTTTTTAAAAGAAAAATTTATCTCTTTGAAGGTAGAGAAAACCGAGTTGGCTGAACTTGGATGGCCAATCTAATGATTCGTTGAAAGGGTTTATGCCATGCAAATATGTAAGGCTGCAGTTGTTATTTTGCTGAAAATATTATCGAGTTTAAAATATCTACATGAGATGAATAATTAGGATAGTAGGTCCATTTCTGAATGGTATCCATGCTATTGGTTGAACCGTTGATGTCCATGTTAGATGTCCAGGTAAAAGCATCCTTCTTGAGGATCAATCTTTGTGAGGAGCTTTAACTAAGAAGTTTCATCAACTATCTTCTACAAAAAGATGTAGGTGTTGGAAGTGCATGTGTTGTTTGGTGCTTGGAATTATGTCTCTTGTCAGAAGCTGTGTTTAGTTAGAACAATCCTTCTGTACCTCTGTAATCTTAAACTGAGTTCATGTTTCGAAGTGGGGATTAACAAATGTTTAGTTCTTTTTGTGGAGAAGCAAGCATAATATTGAGTGTTGACACTGTGCTTGCCACTAAGTTTTTATTTGGGAAGCCTCTTCTAAATAAAAAAACCTTGCTGGGATCAAATAATAGTATAACTTGCTGGAACCTTGCCTGAGCTAGCAGCCATTAAAGTCCTTGATAGAAGGTTGTATTAGATAGATAGCTAATTTCTTCAAATAGACTTTATTTCCTATGAAGAGAATGAGATCATCATAAGCAAGTAGTGAAATACTGATATTTAATGGAAACTGAGTGCAATTGTTGAATTTTGTCAATGCAAATATTAATGTACGAAGGTCCAGGAACATCAGTGAAGTGCTTGAATTCAGTGAATGTTTTTCCTACTGAATTTTGCACTAATATGTTTTAGTGTAGATATGAATGATTTGGTTCTTGTTCATAATGTTTTCCCTGAGGAAGATGTTTATGGAAGAGCTAAGAAATGAGCTTATTAGAATCTCTAGACCTATGAAACATGTGAAAGGATGAAGCCATAAACATGTTAACTGGTGTAAATTGTTGTCTTTTCTTTTTAATGCTATGACTTGTAAGTGGTGTAGAAATAGAATCAAAACATCTCCAAGCCTAAACAGATATATCATCTCGAGTCAAACAGATACCGAGACATGTTTTGGGCCTGAGGAAAAGAAGGGAGTATTCTTACCCTCGCCTCAATTAACACTGAAGAAATTAGTAGGATTATGTAATGTCCTCTTTTAAATAAACATCTGAGGCACCCGTTAACCTATTTAATTACCATAGGTTCAAGCAGGTATCAAGGAAAAGGGAATTCACTGAGGACATTTAATATAGGGAACAGAAAGGAACATTTCTTCAGTGTTATTAGGGCAACAGTATATTAAAGAAGGCCATCAGAGCAGATATCAAAAAGCATGTGGAGCATGCAGGCCTTATTTCACCTTGCATGTGTCAATGAGCAATTAGGTTTGCATTTGTGCAAAAGTAAAGTCATGCAAACCCTAAAAGCTATATAAGAAGATAAGTCGAACCAAAAAGGTATCTATTATCATTATTCACTTTTGGAGATTGGTTTCGAGAGCAACAACAATAGTAGCCACAACAAGTTGGGGTTGAGGGCGTGAGCCATCAACTAACAAGTATTTTTGGGATTGAAATCTATCTTCCCTAATCACTTCCAGATAGGTCACTCAGATCTATCATCAGCACTTCAAAGACTTCATTATTTTTCAGAGATCTAGCATCCAGAGAAAGACAATATCACAGGGGTCACGTTTTATTGCTGGGGGGCGCATGGGAGATCTAGAGAACAATTTTCCTTGATCCATAAATTCTTCTTTTCTTCTGCATGTCACTTCCATTCTCCTCGGAAGGGTCACACTACCCTACTGGGTGATTATTAGGCCACCTCTTGCACAACCAGAGGAGATACCAATAGAAACGTGAAAGGAGGATGTCATCCAGCCAGAGGAAAACAATTCGCTATTGGTCTTAGAGAGGTCAGAAGTTGTGCATGTGTCCACCAGAATCTCCAAGAAGGAGATACTACCAGCTCTAGAAAGTCTTAACTCTATCCGTCAAGCATTGAAGCAGTTACGAGCAAATTATCATCTATAGAAGGACGATTTCTTTGCATGGGTGAATCTCCTAGAAGCAGCAACACGTTTTTGAGGCTATAGTTATTGCATGGCATGCATGTCTCTTTTATACTGAAGGACTACCAATGCTATAAATCTTGGTATGTTACTACAATCTTACTGAAGCATATTTCCTATTTTATCTCCATATTTGTCATATTTAGGTTTTTTGGGCACGTAAACTGTTTTACATGCAAACCAAATTATTTATCTTACACACCTGAAACATGTAAGCTTGCAAACAAATCATCATTATATGTCAGTATAAGGGTAGAATATCAGTTGGGATATTATAGAGTAGTTATACTTAGAAATATATTACCTAGGTAACTGCTAGACCTCTTCCTTGGAGAGACACCTAAGCTGCAACTTTCATGTCAACGTTGACTACACCTAAGAAGGAATGGACATATTCCTGATGTTGTGTCTAGGTGGAAGGGAAGGAAATAAGGTAGTCGACCAAGTGTTGAGAAGTAGGTTGGGCAGAGTAAGATGTTTTTCAGTTTCATGGTAATGTATTGAGATGTATACAAGTATTGATATGTTTTATTTTAACTACAAATTATTTCTTGAAGTGATCATGATGCTAATAAACCTTGCAAGTTGTTAAGGATTCAATAAGAGGAAGTACGCAAGAACATTCAAGTGCTCAAGACCACAAGGAGCACTATAAAAAGGAGCAAATCTAAAGAAGGAAGAATTAATAGTTGTAAAAGTTGACGTTGAAAGATGAAAAGTAAAAGGGGAGGAACTCTTACTATGATGCGACTCTTGTTGTATTGATCGCTATAGGTACACTCCCTTGTTGTGTACCTTGGGCTAAGGTAGATTGTTCCCAAAGGATTGCATTAGTTTAGACGGGTGAATCCAACAAGAAAAGAGGCACTGAATAAATTTAAATATGGCATAAAAAGCAATGTTCCCCCAAGGTTCTGGGATGGCGAGACGCGGGAACGGGGAGACGCACAATCGAGACGTGCGGAGACCACCCCAAATTTTAGAGAAATTCAGTGGGGACGAGGGGATGACGGGACGCGATAGTCGTAAAAAATTTAAAAATATGAAAAATATAAATCCCAACAATAACAAACCATCCCATGCAAATTAGTGAATTACTAAATAGTAATACTACATTCCTCGTTCTGCAATCATGCAATGTAAATGTAAAGTTCAAACACATTACACGATCCATCAAGATTATCACTATATTAATAATAAATATATGAATCTATGATTAACATGAACATCATATTTCATGTTTGTCACTTCTAAGTTCTGAGTCTTTGTCATTTGATATTTGATATTTCAGATTTGACTTTTAAGTGATTGAAAAAATGAATCAATAATATTTCAGATTTGTCTCTCTCCTCTCACTATGGTTGTTGAATAAACTTTCACAGCTTTGTAAGTTCGTAATGCCAAATGAAATCATAAATAAATATTAAGGAGTTGATCTCAATAGCTTAGGATTAGGTTAGAAATTAGATTTAGTTTTTAATTTTTAATATTTTCTTTTTTTATGTTTTAAATTTTAATATAAGTTTTCTTTAATGATATATTTAATTAAACTCTTGTTTTATTTTTTATTTTTTTTAAATGTAGGTTAAAAAAATTCGAAAATATCTTGGGGAAGTTTCAGAGTTTCGAGCGGGACACCCACAAGTCTTGACGAAGTTTTCGAGTTTCGAGTGGGACGCCCACAAGTCTCGACGATGTTTCGGAGTTTCGAGCGGGATGCCAGAAAGTCCCCCCAAGTTTCGCCAAAAGCAAGACGTCCCGCAACGTTTCGCATGGAGTTTTGGCGTCCCCGAGACGCGAGAAACATCGAAACGCGTCACCGACCCCTCGGGACGCATCCCCGTGGAACACTGATGAAAAGATCAAATAAGCATGGGTGTGTCTAGAAAAAGAACAGTTCGAGAAGGATCTGATTAAATTAAAAGATCTCGTGGCTAATGATGAATGCAAATAATAAGAGATCAAGGAGAAAAAGAGGCATGGTTGTAGAATTCCATATTGAGACAAAGATTAAGGGGGGAATTCCTTACTCCTAATTCTCTTGATTATGATGTTGCATTTTCCTAGAAAGAGGAAGTTGCTTGGAATGCATATTTGAAGCATATAAATGTCATGTTTGTTCTTAAAATAATCATAGCATGCTAAAATAATTTCAATCTTAGTAAAGCATAATATTCACAAGGGCATCCTAAGAAAGGAATGACATAGTTAATCATTTATCAAATAGGATTGCCTATATATATATATATATGTAAGGTGTTAGCCTATTGAATTTTGTGATTATTGATCACACATAGAAAGCTTCAGTTTTGGAAGTTGATGCTTCCATCTCTTAGTTGTTAAAGAAAAGTTGAATGAGCTCTTGTGGAACCTCAACAGATCAAGAGTCATTGAGGAAAGTGTTGACAACGCTATCAGAAATCATGAGGCTGTAAATACTGTTTTCACATATATAGTAGCCAGGGTACCATATTCTATTTTTTAGATTCAGTACATTTTTTCAGCCAGATCTCCTACATATGAGATGCTGAGATGAGCAGCTTTGATGGATCATTATGTTATCAGTGGACTATAGTACTCTCCCATGTCAGGACTGAGTCTCAGGACACTCAGATTTGAGGACTGATGTAGTCATTTAGTCATTTGCAGAGCAGTTAGTGATGCCCAGATTTGTATCAATGTTTCTCATTGGTTAGATAATGGTTCAGATGGATATATTTGCATGGTTATGACTCAGTTTATATTATGTCGTGTTATGGTTATCATTGCTCTTATACTCATTTTAGTAACATGTACTAGCATTTAGTGTCATGATTTGGCGGTCATATAAATATGTGGACTTGGATGTATCTATATTATGTATTGATGTCCCCTACTCAGACTTGGAAGTTCTTGATCTATACTCATTGGTTTTACCCTCCTTAAGGAGAATAGAGGTAGTCATTTCCACCATTTTTTGGCTTGCTAGTGTTGGTTTTATTTTTCACTGTCTCCACCCATCCATTACCTTCCAAGTTATGTTTTAACCCAACCTACTGCTTGACTTGTGGCATGGAGGACGTTGCCCCCGCTAGAGCCTTTGTTGGACAAACCTCCCTGTTTATTTGTGTCTCGGCTCTGAGTTACCTAGGATGTGTTTGCTTACCGGAAACAAGTAGCGTTGCCATCAATACAATGTATCTGGAAATGAAATGAATATCTTGCAAAAAGCCCATTCATGAAAGTAGTGCTTTCCTTTTCCTATCAACCTTGAGCATTCTCCTGGTGGATTCATAGTCTCAGTTTGGGGGTGCTACCTCGCGGAGAGATTAATGAGCAAGGTAGCCTATGGTTGGGTGGAGCATGCCTCACACATATCCAGTTGCTCAAGTGGTTAAGTATTCAGATAAGTGCCCTTCTTTGTATCAACCATTTTATTACTGTGTGTGATTTAATGAATGGAGTGATTCATGAAGGATTTGAATCATTGTTGAATTGAATTCATCCAGATAAGTATTATGTTCTGCAACATAATGAATTATCTTTAATTGTATATTTAATGAATGGATGGAATTGCTAGAGAATTAAGTTATGTATTGTGCATGGTTATGTAAGGATGCAGTTTGCATGTTTTCACTTGAAAATATGTATCCCTGTAATTGGTTTTACGAATATGTAAAAAGGGGATTAGAATATTTTCCTATTCTTGTTGTTATGTGTTTAGGATGACTGGGAACATGTTTATGGTTTGATCATCCTATGTGCCGTATCTGCGTTTTGGTGTGAATGTATCATGTTTGAATAGCAAATGAAAGATGTGTTAAAGTCTCGCGTCTTGTAGCAGTTTGGTCTGCGTTTGATTTTAAGTGAAAATTGGCACAATTGAGCTCTAATTATGAAGTTCTTGGAGTGCTTGAGAGCTTCATAGTGTTAGTATATAGAAATTTTTGTTTAATGAGTTGCATGGTGTGGACCAAAAGGGTTGTTTAGCACTTATGGTTACAATTATGCTTAGGAATAGTTATAAGCAATGTTACATGGGGACGCATTCCCTAGGCTTCGGGACGCACCCCCTCGCTCCATGTGCCTCGGGGACTTGGGGCTCCCAGAGAAACTTTTCTCCTCGTCCCCAATTTGGCGAAACTTGAGGAAACACAAGGGGGAGCTTGTCCCTCTGTTTTGAAGCGCACACCGGTGAAGTGGGGGACTCCTAGGCACTCCAGTAGTAATAGTAATACTATCGTTTTACTTAAATTTTTAACATTATCATTAATTGTTTCAGGATGTTTGAGAGCGGTTCTAACCTCATCGGAGTTCATATGCAAAAGGTAGAATTTTAGATCCCATTCAGATTTTGACAGACTTAACAGTTTTCAGGATTCCATGATTACAACATTTCCATTGGATTTTATCATGTATGAGGTTAAGGGATTGTCATTGAATCAAGCACATCAACCTCTTTATGTACCTTGATGTTGGTGGTGCTAATTGTTGAACTCCTCTATCATGACCTAATCAAAATTTACACTTTAGTCAAGCAAAATCACTTATTAAGCATGGGAATTTTTTTATAATACTACCTTATTTTAATGCTTGGTTTAGGAGGTTTCATCAAAATTGTAGGGTGTTGAGTAATGCCCTACAAGGATCAACTTCTATAGTCAAGGTAGAGGCGAGAGCTAAAAGCCTAGGGGAGGGGGGCACAGGGTGTTATTGATGAATAGGATCCCAATATAGGATTAATAATTCACTCTTGCATAATGTAAATTGAATTTGAAAGCCTCAAATAATGTGATGCCCTCTGGAATCATGAAGAAATAGGGTCCTTTGGTCACATTTGCCGATTACAACATTTATGCCATGGATTCACACAATGTTGAAGTGTGTCGAATCATTGAGAAATTAGACTGTATTTACAGGGAGCAGCTTAAATTGTATTTACACGGGATGAATAGTTATTGCCTAGATTTATAACTTTTATGACCTGTCTCCCCCCAGTATTCCACCAAGTTTTCGGGATGCGAGAGCGTGGGAGCGGGGAAACGCACATTGGGGACGTGTAGAGACACCCCAAAATTTTGGGGTATTTTGGGGGACAGGGGGGCGTGGGGGTCTCTAAAATTATAAAAAAATAGAAAAGTAATAAAAATATGAACTCCAACATATAAACTCTTATGTTCCCGAAGAGTTTAGACTACTGTTTAGTGTAATGTAAATGTAATCGTTATAGCCAAGCATATCATATCGATGTTTGTTTCTTTTTATTTGTTTATATTTCAATTTATAATGGCCATTTAGTGTAAAAGACTAAATTTTAAGATGGACCATTTTTGTTTTTAATTAGAAAAAAAATTCGAGTGGTGTGGGGGCCTGTGGGAGCCCCCCATTTTCAGGAGGGGGCGTGTAGGAGCCCCCCAGCCCGGAAAATGCCTAGATCTGTGTTTCCCCAAGTTTCGCAGAGTGGGGCGCACTAGGAAATGTTTCCCATGGACCCTCCCAGACTCCGAGGCGTGGGAAGCACAGGGGGCGCGTCCCCGACCGTGGGAGACGCGTCCCCGTGGAACACTGCGTCCCCCTGTCTCCCCTGAATTTCCCTAAAATTTGTGGGTGGTCTCCACATGTCCCCAATGTGCGTTTCCCTGCTCCGGTGCTCCCGCATCCCGGAAACTTGAGGGCACAATGGTTATAAGTTCATGAATGTTGAACAATCAAAAAGGTGTCGTAATGTCCCTAATTTAATTCATGAATGTTGAATAATGAAAATACTGGTGTAATTTTATGGTTTTGGTTAATGATTGATAAGGTCATAGTTGCATTTGTACTGCATTAAACTGGGAAAACTACATTGTTGTGAATGTATACTTCCCGTGGGAAGTCTTTTTTTATCCTGCCACATTGAGTTATCCAGAAATTGTCTAAGTGTTGTGAAATGAACATCCCTGGAACAGTTATTCTCCAAGTGAAATGCCTCTGGGTTAAATGTTTAATTGATATATCTATCCCTGCGGAAAAATGCAAGCACATCAAAGATTTTTTTATATATGCATAATTAATAAATTAAATGATTATAATCCGACTGTTACAGTTGAAAGAATTTTCGTTGGTTGAGCAGGTGAATGTTTATCAGATTCTTTCCTTGAGCTAAAATCTGAAAACTCCGAGGTTCCTTGGATGTTCCAGGCTGGTTAATGAGGCTTTTAGTGTAATGGGGTACGATACAATGTATATGTCCAACTCAACAATAATCGTTGACCCAATTTCTTGAAATTCTATTGGTTTTTGAATCCAACTAATCTATGGAATTTTTCTTATGAAGCCCATTTTAGACCCCAAATTTGTTTTAATGGTTGCTTTCTGTACTATGTGGCATGATGAGGTACACCATCAACTAGTAGCTAAGGATGCAATGTTGATCAAAGATGCCTAGTCTGTAGAGCCCCTAACTTACTCTGATTTTATTTTTGTTTTTGTTGCCTTACAAAAGATGTTATGATGTTCATTATATATACCCTTCCACATTTTTCTTTGCAGTTTGTAAATATTTTTATGTAAATATAAGACGTATTTTTCCCAAAATAAAATATGGCAAGGATGCTAATGCTTTTGAGCAGAAGGAGAAGATGAGGAAAAATGTTAAAGCTTTTGAAGTCTATCCATATTACTAATTTGTTAAGGCAATGTACCAGGCTATTAATGATGAAGTATAATCTAGAAAATGCAAGATCCTAATGATGTGGTTGAGAGTCAAGACAAACACCTTAATAAGTTAGCCTCGAGGACTAAGTGCTGCATTGAATAATGTGGGAAATTGAATTAAAGATTAGTTATATGGAAACAATGAGGCTTAGTGAAACTTGATGTTTTCATAACTCTAAAATGCTCGGTAGATATTAAGAGGCAAGCATATGCTAGGAGGTTAAGTTTACCCTAAAGTCAGCCTTTTTGTTTTTATGCAATCAATATGCACCATTAAACAGTGCAGTA
Source organism: Pseudotsuga menziesii (assembly GCA_001517045.1). Lineage (NCBI taxonomy): Eukaryota > Viridiplantae > Streptophyta > Pinopsida > Pinales > Pinaceae > Pseudotsuga > Pseudotsuga menziesii. Next base: position 69,346 of record LPNX010439994.1, read on the forward strand.
TTTAATGCAATATACCCTGGCATATACACAGTTAGATGTGCAATACCTGCAAATCTAATGGTGTATATGATTATCCCTACGAATGTCCCATTAAATGTTGCACTGCTAAATACATATTGTTTTCCCTTGATTTTATGCAGCACCGTCAATTTGGCTTTTGTGCTAGTTTTGCCAATACGCTATTTTTTCTAGTTTCCATTTTGGATTTTGGACCACTTTTTCTAATGTGAATATTCTTCTTTTCTGTGAATGTAATCTTTCATTTAGTACATAAAAAGCTATTTGTACATTATTGTAATATATATAACGAGGACCTCTTCAAAATTGGAATCATAATCAGTGTGGGAATTCTACACATAACCAGACTTGTTACAAGTGCTAGGAAGCACTTTTCTTAAGTTATTGAATGTTGAACCTTGTCTTGGTTAAGAGATGGAGCCTTTTCACTCCAATGGCTAAGTTCTTAATTTCTCTCTTTTTTCAATTGAAGGCTGCAAACACTAACTAAGACTTTGAATTCGTTTTAATGGATCACATTGGATTCTTTTCTTTGCTTTTTAATTCAAAATAGAACTTTTGGGCCACTTTAAGTTATTATCTGGGATGACTGATCTAAGCCATAGTAGCAAGATCCAAGTAATAATATGGATATGAAAACGATTCAATATGGAAAAAATCTAGTATTGCTAAAATACAGAAGTAGATATCTCAAAGATAAAATCATGCATTTTTCAAATTTTAGAAAATTTAAAATATACATAAATTCTTCAAAATTTTGAAATAACATTCAGTTTTAACTTTTCTTTGTAAAACAATTTGAAACATAATATATCATATAACAACTTGATGTGATGTGAATACTTACATGCTGGGGTTGCCTGGGATGTTCGTCGTTTTAACACGAAAGTACAAATGAAACAACATGAAGATAAATAAATTTTAAATAATAAGTTGAAAGTTCAGGCTCATGACCTGAGTGTAACATGTGTGAAGTCAAAGAAATGTCCGAGCAGTAGGAAGCACGTGTTAATCGAAGTTATTTCAAAATAATAAAAGGGAACGATCATTGTTCAAATTTGTTTGAAATTATTCTTTTGTTTAAGGTGTGTTCTATACTGTCTCGGTATGAGCATATGCGTTGAAGGTTTGTAACTGTGGCTGTTGTCTTGTGATGGTGAAGTTGCTGCCAGCTAATAGTATGAGTTATCATTAGCTATGCCTACTATTCTAGTTCTACTCTATATTAACAATTAATGAATAGTTGAATTGTTAACATTAAATTACAGCATGAGCATTAATGATTCTAGTTAAAGTTTGGAACTCTTATGTTAACAATTAAATTTTATTGCACGGTTTTGAATTGTTAACAGTTAACTATAGCATGAGCATATAACAGGTTGTTCTCCTAAAGTTTAAATGTTTAAATATATTTCAGCAGATATTGTGAGTCGTGACATTGAGTTGTCTTAAAAAGTTTAAATGTGTACTAAATATGTCTAAGCATTCAGTAACTATACTGTAGTCATACTATGTCAAATTTCTGTAATACAACTGAATCATGTCACTATGGTTTAAACACCAGTGGCAAAGTGTACTGGCCCCTGGGTGTAACCAAAGTTTCACGTCTGATATATGCAGGCATAGCAGTTGGTGCAGCCGGACTTATTGCAAGACCTGTGGTTAGCATCCTAGAAGTTTCAGGAAGAACTGCTCAGAGCATCAGGAATCGTAGTAATCCAAGTCAGCTGAATCATTTCCGTGTACGATTGCCAAGACCTCTGGTAAGAGATTCTCCCTTGCTCCCTTACTCATGGGAAGAGGCTGTTGGAACTGCGGTGCTGCAAGAGGTGGAAAGCAAGAGACTCAAGGATGAGGTATTGCTTGTTCTGCAAATGCCAATTGTTGGGAGATGCATTTCAATTGTATTGTATATTATTAAATCTGTATAATTATTGATGTGAAATGTTTTGACAGGTTTTAGTGACTTGCATTGCTCTGGGGTTGCCTGGGATGTTCATCGTTTTAACAGAAAGACTTCTATTGAAAGTCAAGAGTGCAAGCATAGCTGCAGCAGCTTCCCCTGAGAATACCATGCCAGGAGGACCTGACTGGAGTATCCAACAAGAGATTGCTCTTGATAACATTATACATGTGGACAGAGAAGGCTGCTTACTTAATGTGTTGGCAGGCAACCCGGAAACCTATTTCCGGAGACCCAAAAACCCAAGGACTTCAAAGCAGAATTACATGTCACAGTTTGTACCCTTCACTCAAGAAACCATAGGACTTCCACATGAAGATGCTGCAAAAGAGCTTTCCCAATTACTCCGGTCATTAATAGATGAACTGAAAAAACATTCTTCGCCCTCTATTTTAAGACGGGAAAACCTGAGATCAATCCGGTGAGAAAGTTGGCAATTGCATGAAAGAAGATCGGCCTGTCTTCTCATTTGAATATTGTCTACCCTTGTTAGGCTGCTGAAGTATATCAACAAGTGTAAAAAAGTGTGAAATTTTTTGGCCTATATTCAACGATTTAGCAGGAAAATATAATCCACCAATTATGATCATACGAAGCTATATATACTCCAGCCAAAGATTGTATAAGGGTATCATTTTTTCACTCATCTGTTTGGATGGGTTTATCAATTTAAGAAGCTAATCTGCATTGAATTTTGAGTCTCATACAGTAGCAAGTGCATTGCTACTGTAAAGTTTTGTAGCAGCTATAAGTTATAACCTTTCCCTTGGGGAAGGACCTTTGTGTAAAATGTGTGCATAGAGATTCTATTTCAATTTTGTTAAGTTAATTGCCGCTGAATAAACAAGAGCCATGAGGTGGCAATGTCCCCGACATTGCTACCTATTGTGGCAAGAGTATGTAGAGCTGATTTTGCAATTGGAAATAGCTTGTGCCAAACCATTAAAATTAAAAAGTTGTAAATAATTGGTTTGTCAATGTTATGGATAAAATTTGAATGGTGGAATGGGCTGTCTTCATTGTAAAATTAGCCTTGGCAACTTTAGCCCTTATTGCATTGTCAATATAATAGGTTATCATGATCCAAATAATTCTACTCAACTTTGCTCATGTATTACCTCAACATGTTCAACAAAAGATGTTTAGTAACATGGCAACTTTGGATGATTCTTAAAAACAAACTATTATTTTCATAGTAAATATACACTTTAGTTAAGAAAACCAAAATCAAATCTGTTTGTTGCGCTTGTTCAAACATAGATGAGTTTTCATATTGTGATACATACTATGAACTAGTAAATTATCTATATTTGTATAGTGGACAATCTGGGTTTCCAACCAATTCTTCTTCTTCGGGTCCGCAGAATTTATTGAGTTTTCTTCATTCATCCTCGGACGTTAGGAGAGATACTTCTACTCCATAGTAGATCTAGTAGCATATCTTTGGCCCGTTGCAGAATTTTGGGCTTGCAGTTGCGGCTGATGGTTCTCCATAGTTTAGCCCAACTCGCATTTTCTGTTTTTTGTACTTTACTTCATATATCTTGTCTTTTATAGGAGACCGTTTGGTACTCCCGCTTTGTAATGTCACCATTGTACTCAACAGTTCCTTTGACCTACTTTTGTGGTCATTAATTGGACACTAATAAAATTATCTTAGCTTAGCTTAGGCTATCTATATGTGTTATAATCAACAACATCATTAGGGCCAATCAATTATTTCTACAAAATCCATGTGATCTTTTTAACATCAGTCATTTATAGATATAAAACATGTAATTGAATTTGCACGAGTGATATTATGTCCAAAAATCAATGTTTGGTTATCAAACTAAAGATTAGCATATTTCCTTCAATTGCCATTGCATGGTAAAATAATCATATGGCATTTGCACCATTGATCATTTTCCAAAATTGCAGCGCTCCTTTTTATCACCAACATTTGCTGACTACAATGTATCATTACATTATCATGATTCAAATAATTATGGCTCATCTAACTTATCAAAGAAATATAGGGTGGTCTGAAATGTGGATCGCCAAATAAATAGTCATGATTATGAATTGGAAGAATTTATGAGATAGGCATATCCTAGTTATGGGCTTATGCTGGTTCAATTTTATGGTTTATCATACTCAATGTATGCTAATCCATAGAAGTAGCAACTCAATATCACATGTCTTATCATAACCAATATTAACTAACTAGAGAAGAACAAATTAGTGAAGTATTCTAGACATGAATGGGTAAATGCAACACCATCAACTTTGTACCAAAGTTTGAAGACTTTACTTTGAGTACCTATTTACCCCATGTCAAGAAAGGAGTAGATTTATTTCCAAAACATAGAAATCATAGGATTTAATATGATTAATGGGAGAGCCAATAACTTATGAGGCGACTTCTGACTTATAACAACAGATAAAAAGTGGATAGTATTAAAAAATCCAAAGTCACCTATTTATATTTCCATAACTACTTAGTTATCGACTTAAAAAATGAAAATTCTCAAGTCAACATACCTTTATCATAAATGCAATAATTTGGCATAGAACAAACAATGGTGATGCCTACATTAAGGGCACTATCAAATATTTGCAATGTACTTACAACAAATAGATTTCCTATACCATCCACAACTAACCGTGAAATGAGATCATCTTGAGTGAACTATTTGCTTGATCAATTCATTAATCATATGTCTCATAATGTTGCTTGACTAGATCTCTATGAAAACATTTATTTATATGTTCATGTACAATTCTTTTACTAACATTGAAAATATGCAATAGTTGGAGATATAAAAATATGAAAACCAAAATGATTTTGACTTAAAGTTATCTCAGTAGTAACTAATTCAAAAACTATGTAGCTACCATTGTTAAGTTGAGTTGTTCATAACCCAAGTCTCGAGAAAAATCAAGAGGATTTATTTCAACATTATTCTAATGTATTTGCTCTCAATAGAGTTTGTGAAATAAATATGTTATCCTACTCATGTGGGTGTACTTTCCATAAGTATGTTGCATCCCATTTCCATTTCATTAAACAATACTAGGGACCTTTCCCCTATGTACGTAATGAAAACTACTTCGATTGTAAATAACTCTTACTTGGACACCATTCAATTTAATTTGGAATCATCTAATGGGAGCAAAGCGTTGTTGTATTTTGCATAGATTGAAATGCTAAATTTGCTTCAATTCAGATCCTTTCAAGTCAAGATAAATGGAGTGATAAGGTATGGGCATGAATGCCTAAATGATTGAAGCTTCTTGTCATGGTGTTTCATCTAAGGAAGAAATGTAACAATGTGAGATTGCATAATTGGCATCCCAGTGACATCAACAAGAATTCCATATGCCTTATGTTTTCCTGTATTTCATAATTAAAATTAGGGAGACACAGTGACGACAATGGAAACACATAAGAAATTGCTAAAGAATATGCTTTTGTTTTCCTGTATTTCATAATTAAAATGAGGGAAACACATAAGAAATTACATATTATTCATTTATACTATCTGAACTAATGATCCCTATTTAATATAAATAATGTTTATTTTAGTGATCCCTATTTAATACAAATAATGTATATTTTATTTGCAGATTATTCATTTATATTATTGTAATTAGTGATCTCTCTTTAATACAAATAATTTAGAATGTATATTTTATATGCAGATTATTCATTTATATTCTCTTAACTAGTGATCTCTATTTAATACAAATAATATTTTATATGTTGCCTTGGACTTCGTCATGGTTTTGATTTTCACAGTGGCCCTTGTCAAGTTTCAATTTAGTTAATAAGTAGTTAATGTGTTTGTATTAACCTTGTAAGGTTCAAATGCTTTTAACAAGCTCTTTTGACCATTCAAAATGGTAGGGAATAAGCAACCTTGCTGCTCATTAATCTTCTTTATATGCTATGCTATCTTTTGCTTCTTATCTATATACTACTAAATATTATTTTTATTGTGCCTTACTATAACATGTTTTTTTTCATTATTTCTCACAACATTTAGGATTGTTATATATGACTCCATGCTAGTGGCTAAAGAGAACATGTTTTTCCGTTGAGCAAGAGACTGTACCATTCCATGCAAGGTATAATCATGAATATTATGAGATTCTAAAGAATTTAGGAAGTTTATTAATGCTTATAAAATTTATTAATGTGTGAAGTTAAACAATTCGTTTTCATAGGCAAGTGCACAAAGCTCTTACCATATATTATGGCCCACTCATAGAGAAAATAAAAGAACTAAATATTACTTTGTAGTTACTTCATGATGTTGAGAGCCACTTTGTGTTTCTTGTAAGCTTGATGAAAAAGTAGTCACTCATTTGGATAAACTGAAATAATGGGGAAGAGAGACTTATTGGAGACCCTGAAATATGGAAATTGGGGAATATTTGATTGATAAAATTGTGCAACAACACACTAGAAGAAGTTAGTGCAATCTACTAATTTTGAAAGGAATGATGGCCTCTCGTCAATGAGGACACATTTTTAAATTTTTTTATTTATTTGCATTGTATTTTTCATCCATCTTTTAAAAGCAACAGTAAAACAACTTTGAAAGCAGTTCTGGGTTGAATGGAGGAAGCCCACACCCACCTATGGCTTGCTTGGAAGACAAACATAATCCTAACTTCACCATAATATGAGGGTGCCATATGCCTTTGCTATATCCAAGGTGTAGAAGCGTTCACGAAAAGTGACGTGTAAAAATTGGTGATGGCATGGAAACTAGGTTGAACTACCTCCTTATGAAGTTCGACGCGCATCCAGATTGTGAAAGTGACATGCATAAATTCCATGGTGGAAAATGTGAAGCCTTTTGCATGAAACACGGCTTGAAGACTCAGAATTTATGAACAGTGATTTAAGCATAAGAGCAACCACTAGAATCTATGAAACTCCAGAGATTTGAATTCAAATTGTTTGAATCCCTTGAAGCAAGGAGCATTGCAACCCACTCAGATGCCACCAGTGCATAGTGTAGATCACATATATAATGGTATTCCCTTTGTTATGAAAAGATAGTGACAACTGTTAAAATTGCATTTTGAAAAGATGTGAAAGAACAACTATGAGTTCTTCACAGGTGAAAAATGGACCAAGATATTGGCAAATTGAGAAAAGCTACTAGTTTGAGGTGCACAAAACAGTTGTCCAAGACAAACATAGTTAAGAACTTTATATTGAAATGTGTACCAAAACAGTGGTAGAAAGAATTTCCAACAGGACTACTATATTTCTTAGTGAGTATCGGTACCAGGAAGAGAGAGAGAGAGTACCCAAAAGTTCCCATTACTCTGGTAGTAATGTAGCTCTTTTTTAATCCAGGCAACTTTGCTAATCCAAAATCAGAGACCTTGCCATTGAACTCGTGATCCATTAAGATGTTGTTGGCCTTGATGTCCCTATGAACAACGTTTGGCTCAACCGCCTCATGTAGATATGCAAGCCTTCAATTTAAGAAGCAATTAGTCAGTGAATCTTTCCAACAATTTATTGAAAAAGATGATTGCCTGGTAACAATAATGGCTACTGGAAAACTTAGATTGTAGTTAATTTTTAACCATAAGAAATCTCAATGTGCATATCATGAGAAGGTTGGAAAATGGTACTCACGCATTTTCTTCCACCTTACCAAGACCTGCAACAGGCAAAGGAGAATGCTTCCTCTCTTATTAATACTTTATATTTCTTCATTTATTTATATTTTAAAAGGAAGTGCTCTTAATACTTTTTATTCATGGGGGCTTTGCTCGGTTCCAGTCATACAATGACCGACACTTCGGACTCGCTGACACAGAGTCCTCTGCGTAAGATTGCTATGTACCATAATAAAGTTTCTCATTTGCTAGATTGAAATCGTAGTTGAAGCAGCTTATATTTGAAGTGGTTAAAGATAGAAAAGAACATTATCTTACATTTAATTTTGAAATTGTCAATACTATTATTTATATTTATTCTAAGTCATTTTCTAAGATAAAAGAATGGTAAAAGACTAAACATTAATGACACATTTGAAATCGCCTTTTATAAGCTTTTTTTTTTTAAACGTTAACTTCATTAAAGTTATTCTATTTTAAAAGAAGAAAGACATCCTCAAACTTGTAATCAAACTTGTAATAAGGTTTTATCATTATGGTGGATAATTTTTTTAAAGGTTAACTTGTTTAAAGTTATTCTATTTTAAAATAAGAAAGACATCCTCAAACTTGTAATAAGGTTTTATCATTATGGTGGAAAATATTAAAGTTTCAAAACAAAATGAAGCAACCGTCTTATTTATTTTTTCAAAAAAAAGAAATACTTTATTCTTGTATATGTTTGTTAAGTATAGAGACAGTAACTGATATGAGATAGCTCACGCAAAACAAAAAGGAGTAGTCACGAAGTCAAATAGACATGAAACATGGACAGTTGAGAAGTTTGAAAACCAGATGGAGCAAGAGAGATCCAGGGCTTATACCCAAACGAAACATACCAAAAAACTGCCAAAAAACAACAGAGGCTAGAAAGATCAGGTAAATATTGTATGAGGGCGACCCTGAGAGTTGAGCGAGCCATCTTCCCACAACTTGAAAAAGTAAAACCCGACCTCCGCCAAATGGCCTTTTTTTCGAAAGCAAGTCAGCCAAATGGTTGAGCCCTGAAAATATGTGAGATAGAGATGTCTCTAAACTGATTTATCAACGCCCGAGTCTTTTTAAGCCAAGTCGAGAGATGTATGTTATGAATTCCATAAACTTTCATGCCCTAGACCTTGAGCCGCAACACACCCACAACGTATAGTGCCTATTTTGATCCAAGAACAAAATAGCACCCACACCACAAAAAAAAGAGTCCTGAATCGAGGAGCCATCAAAAAAACCCCACCGGCTTGTCATATAAAATTGGAACCAATGGCATAACTGTTTTAGTAGCCTTTGAGCAAGATAACTTACCCGCAGAACATTCAATAAAGGTAGCCAAGCCCTAGTAACAAATTAATAATGCTGTTACATGTTTATTTTCAAAAAAATTCGTTCCAACCTTTCCAAAGTTCCCATTAAATAAAACAAGGCATGGACTTTCACACAGACGCGTGATGTTTCCAGGAAGCAAGGCAATCTGATAGAGAACGCCCCTTCCTAGAGACTTAGCAATTTAAAACCTGAGCAATCCGCTGCCTAGCCGCTTTTCCAAACGTGCAAGAGACAAAAAGATGGAAAATGGTTTCCTTAGCCGAACCACAAAGAATACAACATTTCGGACCTATCATACTCCGCCTAGATAGATTGCCCCAGGTAAGTAGACGATTATCCAAAGCCAGCAATTGGAAGATTTTAATTTTGTGCGGGATTTTCCAGGACCATAATGGTGTATGCCACCATAAAGGATCGAAAACGATCACCTCATATAACTGAAGGTAAGCGAGTGAGACTGTAAATATACCAGTGTTCAATTTTAGCTCATCATCACTTTCATCTATAAAAATATATGCCATTTGAAAACCTGTTATATACTGCCACCATTCAACACCCAAACATCGATTTAGACCTAGTTGAGATGCGGATAGCCATCCACGTGGCATGTCATCATTTACCGGAGGACATACAATATGATTTAGATTTAGATAACCTTTAGCTCGTTGGAAGAATTTCAAAACACAAGAGAGTTAAAAAGATATAGATCCCCCAATAATTGGGTCATCCCCTAGCTGGATGGATCGGCCATTTCTAGGCATCCAGGCAAGCCTATTTTCTTTTAAGACTTTGGTCCACAGGCTATCACCGAAATTGGCAAGCCATAGACTCTTTGCTCTTAAAGCCAAACCTATCCCCCTTTATCCTTTGGCCTAGCAATAATCTCTCATTTTGCAAGATGATATTTGGTCTTAACCTGTGAGCCTAACCAAAGAAAAACAAAAAACTTTTTTTGATTGCATCTAAGATGGATCTTGGGATTTTACTCAATGATAAGCAATAAACAACTAAATTTTCCAGCAGTGATTTAGCCAAAATCAACCTCCCGCCAATAGATAACCAGCACCAACACAAGTGCTTGATACGGATATCAAATCTTTTCAGCAACCAAAGCCAGTCACATTCATTTGGCTTAATATAATATCCCAAGTACTTAGTACCAGACGATAAAGGGTTCATAGAGAGAACTAATTTCTAAGATTGTTGTGGATTCAACATCATGTTCCAATAAAATGGACTTTTGAATATTTCTGGATAGCCCTGAAACACGAAAGTACTTGTCAATCAAATCATGATAGAAAGACCATTCCACAATGGAGGCAGATCCAAATACCATGATGTCGTCCACGAACATGAGGTGGGATACCCTTAATCTTACCCTCTGAAACCGCTTTTTTGATCAGTCTGCTGAGGCCTTCGATCACAAGAATGAAGAGTAAATGAGAGAAGGGACAGCCTTGTCGTAGACCCTGCATGCTGAGAAAAAATCTATAGGATTTCCATTTATCAGAACAGCAAAAGAGACCGATGAGACACAACCCATTATCCATTTCATGACCTTGTAGGTCAACCCAATTTAGATGAATACAAGTCTAAGAAAACCCCACTAAACACAATCATATACTTTGTTTAAATCCAACAGCAGAGCAAGAGCCTTCTGATTCATTTTCTTCATATTATGAAAGACCTCTTGTGCAACACCTATCGCCTACTGAATCTGCCTCTTTTTTCCAGAAATCCAAACTGTTCGGTAGAAATGCACCCGGATAGGATAGGTTTAAGACGGAAAGCTATAATCTTTGACAGGGTAGGAAGCATCCGTGTTATGTGGAATTTGGGTGGCTGTCACTTTTTGTGAATGCATATTTTTGAAACCATTTAACATCTGAGAACTAATCTATACATTTTGTACTTATACCATAATCTCTTTTACCAAGTCAGGTCAATGTAAGAAGATATTTTCAAAGCCAAAATGCATAGCTGTCCGTTCATGTATTAGCTAAATAAAAGGCAGAGAATTGCCATCACCAATATGAAGACTACACCAAACTGCCACCAAATAAAAGAAGAAACGCGCTGTGAAAATACGTCTTTAATGCCAAAATTAGATGTGATTTCTAAATATATTTATTTTGGATTTTTGAAACATATTTTTCTGATTTTTTTTATTATATTTTTGCTACCAGTAAAATCTAAGTGAGTAGCATTTCACGACATCTTTTGAGGAAACGTATTACACGTCTCCAGAGTAAAAGAGGTTGCTGACAGATTGCCACAGCAAACTTTCATATGAATTAAAACTGTACCCTTGTTTTGGCGGTATTTACATGAAAATTTTCATATGAATTAATCTGGACTAAATCTCACAGCAAATTATTCCTCCTGCAGCACTGATTTTACAAATTAAATGAAATCAAACATGTAAATTTTAACCACCAGGAGAAATCCATTTTAAACATCATATCTATTGTTGGCCGAGAGTAACAAATTCGTGAAGGTAGTTTAGTTTTAATTAAGTGGAGGATTTTCCCTATTAATAACATTACAATGAAACATCAACCAAAGTACCTGTATGAGTGCAATTAATACACCCAGCATAGCTATTGAAATCAGCTTTGTCATGGATGTTATGCTTGTAACATCCTTTTTATATATAGCTTCTGTTAGGCATGGAAAATACATATGTGATTCGAAATTTGTGAAAATTATATTTTTCGCAGGGTTCAAAAGCCTGCAAAAATAAATAATGAGAAGGAAATCGCTTTGAAAATTGCCTTAAAAAAATTCTCTTATAAAGTAAATTGTTGCAAGAAAATTGATAACTGCTTTCTCTTAAATATCGGTAATGACAAACTTGAGGCAGGTAGTCTTAGTCTTTTATTTCTGCAAACTGCTTGAGTGTTTCGTGGAAGACTTTTATAAAAATCATGGCAGTTGAACCAATATTCATGGCAGCGATCTGGTGGCCGAGACTTGATTGCATGAGAATTTGTGGCAGCTGATAGAATTTCTAGCCAAACTTTAAAACCAGCAACATGACATGAATCTCGTTGGCGATCAAGGATGCGATCATTCTCAGCATGATTTAGTCAGGCTTTAACATGGGCTTTACCTACTATGTTACCAGAAACTAGAAACTAAACGAGAAACGAAGTCTGAAGGTTGAGCATATATAAGAAATGAGGAGAGAGAAAATGTTTCAATAATAAATGTAAAAATAAACTAAAAAGTTTTTAATATGGTCAATCAACAGCTCTACACATTAATTCTTTTTTATCATGCCATTTTATATCCAATCTCAAATCAAACCTTCAATTCATACATTTTACAAAATTACAAATCTTTTACTTATTCAAAAAATATGATGCTAAACTCATTTACACTCGAGCCTAAACTCTGGAAAAGCAAAGCAAAATCAACCTAATCTATAAATATAATTGATCTTAAATACAAATCGTCCTTCCCATAACTTCAATAAAAACACTTTATATTAATCTCACTTCAATTGACGGTTCTACTTCAACCAAGATGCTTCAAAAAGCATTAGATTACCTTCTCCATTACCTTAATAAATAATAATAAATAGCTATTAATTGTTTTAAAAAATTTAAGAAGAAAAATTAAAAGTCAGTAAACATTAATTTCATTTTAATCTAGTGTGTTTTACGCGGCCAAGATCGTGTTTGATATGCTATATGGTATCACATATGTTGTTGGTCGTGCTTCTAAATCTTGGGATTCATTGATAGGAGTAATTTTGATAGCACTATGAAAATAAATGCCTACGTTATGCAATTGCACAAAATAGGAAGAGGCCAGCATAGCACGCGATTGATTTGAAAAAGAATAAATATAGTGTTTTTATATTTCTTATTTTACAAGTGCTAAACATTCCAGAAACGGCCCCAAGAAACGATAAGTGTTTCGTAAAAAATGGGTTCATGCCTTTAGAAATGGAAACGACCAAATGAAACGGCGTTTTCCGTCCCGTTTTTTTGAAGAAACGACTCTGGTCGTTCCGTTTCGGGTAACATAACTTACCTATCACTTAATTCATGATACCTTATGATATGTAAATGGAAGGGCAACTTGCTCTATCACCTTGTGTTAAAAACAAAAATAAATTAATTGAGGTAAAAAAAACTTTTTTTTCTTTTAAATAAACTAACTTATTAATAGAAATCCCGGTTACAAAGGGTGATTGCTAGACTTTAGTTGACTACAGCTTTATTGCTCGAGGATCACGTTGGCTCGCAGTTCGCCAGTGTCATAGAAATATCTTTAATAACATCACTCCAGACAATCGACAGTGTTGTAATAGACTTGACTAGCTCAAGGTTATGGTGATGCTCCTGTATTGCACAAGGGTGAACCTTTCCCACTTGGTAAGGAGCCACTTGGTAAGGAGCAAAGATGTGTAGGATGTAGCAAGGCTTTAGCATTAGGTGCCCTTTTGTGGTGGGGAGTGCTCCAAGTGATCTTACAAGTGGTGGTTAGTGAAAAAAAATAAAACAAAGATAATGAAAACACAATTAAACATAGAGAAAAGGGGTAGGAGTGCAAACTCCAATGACCAATAGGTGCCAAACCACTTCTTGTATTGTCCAATGGTCAAGCATATACAACACTTTTGAGATGTGAGCTCTAAATGGAGACAAACAATCCCTCTAAGGAAGGTCTATTTAGTCCACACTAGATGTCAAATGGCTTGAAGAACACATGAGAATAACACTTTCCCCTTGGAGGAAGGTGGCTAGGGATCTTGGTAAATGCTAATCAAGAGGGAAGAAGTGAGCTATGAGGGAGCTCTAGCACAATTCCAACAACATAACCTTGCTCTGATTTCTTATTTTAATAAGCATGCCTATGGATTCCTTTTATAATCCAATAGGTGGCTAAGAAATAACAAGATCTAAATGTGAACACAATGATCCATGATCTAGCTCTAGATTACACAAAGGAGGGTCATTCAATGAACCCAAGCGTGTGAGGAACCAAAATTCAAATTCTTGGAGGTAATGTAGCTTTCGTGAGTCTTCAATGAACAGTTGGTGGGTGAGATCATGTCGTTTCTGTCAGTCATGCATATGTCAAAGGGTAATTTGCACTAGTCACGTGGTTGTTGAACTATTAATACGTGCAATAGCGCATATAAACGAGTAGTTGGTTATGCGGTCTTGTATTTCGACTGCTTTTTGGAATCTTTGGACTCATGCTTCTTCTTAGATATTGCGAGGATTCCTTCGGTGGGATGCATGCTATATGTTGATGACACTTTACTATGTAAATTGAAAAATTGTCACATGTGTGTGATATTTAAGCATTAACAAATGCCCCCTGATGTATGAGGTCTGGAGGGTACTGTAGACACGATAATGCGTCATCATTTATTTTGTGTTCTCTTTGTTGTTCTTGAAATAATTTGAAACATAGGTGGAAGAGTAGTCCCTTACTGATAGGGAATGTTGTTGGTGGAGTGGTAACCAAGATTGTTGTTTTTATAGAAATGAGGCGAGCATTCCCATACTCGTAAAGATCGCCATAGGGGCTACAAATGAAGAGACCAAGGGGTCAACTCATAAACTTCTAGGACATGGATGAAAGCCACTTCAAACCATGTGAGAGTAGATGAACTCGTAAATGATGTCATCGATGCCGAAGAAGTGAAACTGTTGAAAATCAATGAAAGAATCCCACGAGGTTGGGGGTCCGAAATACTGGTGAAGTCACTAAAGGGGGGATGTCCCTATACCATATGTGCTACTACCATGATTTGAAAACATGAACACTTCTACCTTTGAAATGTATGACTCCCCCTAATGTGATAGATGTGTTGATGTCAAGCATAGTGGAGACCACTAAGTTAGGGAGCACTAATGAATCTCCGTATGTAGTTTGAGAAAGTCCCTTATATTGATTGAAAGGGATCCCAAGGTACCAATCATCCACTTCAACTCTCAGAATATGGGGATATGATGTCGATGAGAATTGAAGAAATTGATAATACGAGAGTCTTATCCTGCGAACCAAGATCATATTGTAACCAACTGTGGAACTGATTGACCTAACACAAGACTGGCTGGTAAGTGTGGGGATCATGACTTTCTTTGATCGATGTAAACTTGGAGGAGTAATTGACAGTAGAATTATTCAAAGTAGGGACAAAGTGTAATTGGAGGGAGACAAACTATCAATGAAGGGATTTGTTGAAGACACAATATTGAGGGAATGGTAATCGAAAAAAAGGGACAATGCTAGGGACAATGGAGACTCAAATACATCAATCAAAGGCGACTAGGAGGTTGCTTCCAAAAGAATAGAGGGGATCCCATGGTTTTGAGTGTGTTGGGGAACCAATCTACATAAATAATAATTGGTGGGCCCCCCATAGTTTTGTACGTGTCAAGGGACCAATTTGATGATGGGCGTAATTCCCATGGATTTTGGTGGGTTAGGGAATCAATTTGATGATGGGAAGAGTTTGCACAGTTTTGAGTGGGTCAGAAACCTTTTCCAAAATGACGTGAGGGTTATTTTGCAAATGCAAAGACGGGTGCACCATGAATCAATACCATACAAATTGTGCATGTGAGAATAACTTAATAGAATTGGTTGCTTCAAAGGGAGGTGTCTCCATTGTTGTATTCACAGGGGTGATGGTATGAAGAATATTTGATTTTCTCATGGGGGTGTGAGTGGTGAATTGTGAATCTTGATCATAACATGTGCCAAGGAATTTGGTGGCATGAACTACTAAAGGTGGGGGAGTAAATGCATAGCTATGAACTGGTAAACTATGTATGGATGGATATTTTCAATTGTGGGGCGAATTACTCATACTTGTGGGAGGTCAACATCTTGAATTCCAAATAATGACGGGGTTGCAATGGTGTGAACACCAATGGGGACACATGCTTATTCGAAATAATGACATTGATGGCACATCGGAACTAGAATTTTGAAGACTCTATGGAATGGAGTCTTGTTCGTATAATTTATGGCATACCTTGCAATTACCAGGGGGGATATTGGCCACAATACACTGTAGATGGAGGGAGAATGGTGCCTATATACTAGTTCCAGTATAATACATGTGATAAGGATGATGCATCATTGTCTATAGAGGTAGAAATTCTTGATGTTCTATTAAATATCTTGCACACATGATGCATAGACCCAAGTGTAGTAGAGGACATGACCAAGGTATTGACGATGCATAAATAATAAACAAAAACATAGTGCACATTTCCCTAATGTATAGGAAACATACGATGGATATAGTAGATCATGATCATCATAGAAGGAGGGTCAATCGTAACTAGTGAGTATACTAGTTAGGGAGGCTACACGATTTATGGTATCCGCTAAGGGGGGAACAATTTACTCTACTGGCGATTCTTGTGGAGATGCCCTAAGGTGGAGAAGTTGGTATTTGTAGATGCATATGCTCGAGGTGAACTTCTTGTTCAATGTGTAAAATAGTACATTGAAATGAATAATGTGAAGTATCACTAGATGATCAACATGGGCGTGTTATCCTAGTATGTATAGGGTATGTTATCACGAATCTTGTAGTTTCCTCGTAAGGTGATCCTATTCGGGACGATAGAGGAAATGCAACTAAAGTCATGACCTACGATATCCAAGACCTATGAAATAGGAGGGGGTAACTAGGGGATTAATTCACCCTAGGCCCCTATAGACATTCATTATATAAGATATAACAATGAAATACATCAATGGCCAAGTTGAGGGGGCACACAATGGGGGGATCTCCTCACTGACTGAGCCAATATAAAATAATACATACATCTGCTGACTAAAAACTGCTGAAGGACTGTCTAAGATACTGAAACACATCATCTGTCAAAATTTCAATCCATTTCCTTGAACCAGGACGACAAATTGACTTTGTTAGTGATTTTTCTAGTTCATTTTTGTTGGTACAATCTCTAGAAAATGATAAAACTGCAGTAACTCTAACCAGGGTGCAAATTGAGGAAAAATGACTGCTTTGGATGATCTGGAGACATAGAAGAATGGTATAAGTGACTACTGATACCCCTGGAACACTGCTCTGCTCTAGCATAACCAATCATACTACCATCTAGAATAAAATTTGATTATTTGGCCAATAATTAAGTGATAATAATCACTTAACAAGAGAATCGGGGCCAAACTCTCAAAAATAAAACCGTAGTATCGGTTCTGGGCATGTCTGGAACAAATATAGATCATGTTGTTTTTGAGTCACTGCCTTGGGAACCGTGATTGACTTGGTCAACTGGGTTGACTAGGTCAAAGTACCCAAACTGTAGGTGAGAAACTGTATTAATATGATCATGTAAACATCCAGGGTAAGAAATGCTCCAATAATGTATATCAAAACCAAACTTGAACCAGCTATTCATAATCATGGTGGCAAATAATAACAATAATAGTAATATGTACTTGTGCTTTTGAAGCATCTTTGAACTTTATGGAAGTTTGCTTGTTCATGCCATACTTACAAAGGGTAAACAATGTCTTACAGATGGGTGAGGATGAAGGAACAAGGTTAATGCAAAAGGGAATAAATTTTAACTGACTTCGACTAAGTGATCTATTTGAATGATAAATAATACACTCAACCAAGGTGACATGTGTATGACATATAGCACTAAGGGATGGGAGTGTCTCACAAATGGATAAATTAATTGGATGTACGTCCCTTAGACTCTAACAAGATTTCCTTTGCACTTTAATTGCAACATAGGTCAATCTTCAAAGGTAGGTTCCCTAGAAGCCTTTTGGGCTCCAGCTCTTACAAAGACCTAGCCTTTGCAAGCTAGTCTCACCTTGATTCCCTATTGGGGCACATGAGCCAAACACTATACAAGGAGTGAGTGCTCATCCTTTGACCATTAACTTTTCAATACAGTTTACATTTCAAAATATAGTATCCAACCTACAAGGGCAGGTGCAATGGAAATCCTTCTGGGCTCCAGTAAATGACTAAGGCCTAGACTCGCTACCAGCAAGCAGTACATAGCCACAATGGGTTTGCCTCTCCCTTCCACCCGTATGGAGGGAATATTGAGCCTTACATTATACAATGAATTAGTGCTCAAACCCTTAGCCACTGACTACCTTTTAAACATTTATAACTTTTGAATCCTTTAGATATAGCTTTTATGCGTTTCGATGCTTTATTGTTTAGCGGCACTGTTATGGTGGAGCACTTGCTTTGAGCACTAAAGGAGACCTACCCTGTGAACCCTCCCACACTGGCCAAGCCACACACTTCATAGCCAAAGAGACATAGAAACATGGATTCTAATGATACATAGGTGTCACAATGGGGAAATGATCTTCAATCTCACATGTCTCAATCAGTCTATGTCATGGGACAAAATCAAAGGTGGATGAACTGGATGGATGGGGACAAGTGACATGGAACCAACCTAGCACCAAGGTTTTTAATTTGAATGAGCATGGCATGAGCAACGGTCTTTGCATCAAATTCCTTGATTAGTAATAGCACAAGTTGAAACAACAATAAATATAAGAACGGGTCACCATAATCATCCTAACATGATAAGAATAGGTATATGACATACATCATAGAGAAAAATCAAACCAAGTAAGTGTATACCTAATCTCACCAAATATACCTGTCTCCAACTGATAAGACCCTCTATAACTATGTGTATCGTCTCCAATATGCTGCTCTGCTGCAATGAAATAGATCATCGCCAAAAGCATCTCAGTGGACCCCTGAATCTCAGTCCTGGCAAGGAAAATCCGATGAACAAGGCTATGGAATAACTGAAGTTGTAAATATCCATGCTAATACCCCATGCAAAAAATATCCCGAAATAGAAAAAGAGACAAGTTTGTATGCTGCATCATGGTATCCCAACTGCAAAATGTATATGTGGTAACATTTGGCTCCAACTAGAAGAAGTACTCAAATGAAGAGAGTGCCTGAGAACCTCAAAAATATCTGGTCTGCAACACCATCAGCAACAAGCAATCCAGCACATCCAACATTCTTCTTCCTTTCCAATCATCTACCTATTACCTATGCACATGGAAGCAATAAATAACAGAGCAACATGTATGGGAAAAATATATGCATAAATAAACTGATAGAAAATAAATGCTAAAAAGTAAAGGGTTGAAAGGTAAACTCTAATATAATCATTCAAATGCAATAAAAGAACTAAACACAAACAACAACTCAAAAAATGGAAGACTCATGCATCAATAAGACAAAAAAAGACTCAACTACTGCTCATAGAGCTTATTCAAAGCTACCTACTCTAACTGACCAGTCAGACAAGTTCTAAGTAAAATCATAGATCCAATGCAACCGCTTGCTGAATGGATCAAATGAGATTTCTTTACAGTTAATGACGCAATGGGTTAGAGACAACTTGAAAGTAATGTAAAAATAGATTGAATCCATTTTGACTTGTTGTGTTAGAATGAGAGAAAGACATGGATAATACGAAATAAAATTAGGCCAGGTTTGCGAATGATTTTTGCAAACTTTATCCATCAAGATACTGATAGGATCATAAAAAGAATGTGAGTTCGTTCTTAATGGAAGAAGACAATATGGCTAATGATTCAGCCACTCCAAACAATTCTTTTCTTTTTCCTCTACCCTACTAGGACACCCAGTTCTATTCACTGTAGAAAAAATGGGGGCAAGTTGTAATGTAATGAAACTGAGAATGAGATCAAGCCCATTTGATGTTCAAAAATGGAGAAATGATGAAATTGATCTTTATACACATTCTCCAACCACCCAAAATAAATATTTGTAAATTGAAAATCATTATTCATCAAAGCTGATTGAGATGGGAAATGAAGTGCATTTTCTCCAATTATGTGACCATGTTTAGACTCTTGACTAAAGATTTCAAAAATAAAAGCTTGATTAGAGCATAAACCCATACAAGAATACTTAAAACGTTGGGATGGGAGGGTGAGAAATTTTTCTCCAAGATAACTATGAATACTTGATTTCACAATTTTATGAGAGAAAAAGGTTTTCAATTGAATTCCAGGAATGATTACAAGATTTGAAGAAAAATCAGTATCCATATATTGAACCGACACAGCCTGATTAAGGATAGGATAAAGAATTTTGTCGATACTATTAGGACGAGGATGTTCACTTACAATCATATCATAATTATCATATGATTGACCTTCTTTCGAGATATGATCAAAATTTGATTCAAAATAACCATCAACTATGCAATGAGGATCTTTCATGGATGCAAAATCGAGAGAATCAACTATGGATGGTTCATGATAGTGATTATTTTGTTCTCCCTCTTCTTCATGTAATAATGATAATGTTTTAAGAAGTTCCCCTTCTATGTCAGTACAAAGGTTATAATCTTGAAGGGTTGATATTTGTTCATTATCATCATTCTCTTGCATCGAAGAGTCATTCAAAGGCATATCCATTGTTGGCTCAGGAGAGAAGAAATAAAATCTAGAATGAAAATCATTAGGCATTTCATCATTTTTTTCTTGATCATCTTCATCAAATTGATCCTCATTGACACAATCATCACCTAATTGTTCCTCTATGGACTGTTTAATGTCTACACCCCACTCCTCTATTAGCAAATCAGTAAAGATATCATACCCAGTGATTGATCCTGATTCCAAATGGTCAAAGCATAGATTGGCATCCCCATCTAAAGAAGCACCAAGGGAATGCATATAAACGTCTTCATCTTTAGCACCCCAAGATTTCATATACAACCAGAAGATCTCCAAATATCCTTCAATAGGATTATTCCCAGAAAATCAAGGCAATCTTTTAATGTAATCATTTGGCATAGGATGAGGTGCTCCAAGTATTTCAGGGAAGTTAAAAGGAGAAGGATTGACTTTTTTCTTAATGTCTGTGGTCAATTTGGATGGGTGTCTAACTAGATCTCAAGAATCGTTCGCCCTAGGATTTGGCTGGGGTTGATACTTGCTCATCGGATCACTTGGGATGGTTAGGAATTCTTTATTGCGTGGGTGAGGGAATTGGTGGTATCATAAGGATTGTGATAATTATTTTCATACCCATAATCATGGTCAATATTATCCTCATATCAAGAATATGACCTCCATCTATCCCTTTCGTGTATTCGCCTTCTAGCTTCATTTATTTTTTCAGTTAATTCCTTCATGCGTCTGATTAATACATCTGAATTCATAATATTTTATGTGATGTGTTAATTTCTCAGTGGAGTCACGTTATGGAGTCGCCAGGTGAACGAATTGTCATGTTCACCAATGGATAATGACGTAGGAGAGGTATAAATAAAAAAGTGATTGTGCAAAGTTTAATAATTTGAAAATGCAACCACTGGATTTAAAACCAGATGTGATATGAATGATTAAAAAGATAAACACATTCACAGACATCGAAGGTGTGTGAAATGAACTAAGGTAAGCCTCAACCTCCCTCGAAACGACGCTAACAATGTTATCACGAATCTTGTAGTTTCCCCGTATGCTGATCCTATTCGGTACGACAAAGGAAAGACAACTAAAGTCATGATCTACGATATCCAAGACCTCTGAAAGAACTCAGATGTCAAGCTAGTTAAGGATATCAGCACTTCGAACTCGATGAAAATACTAAGCCCAAGGGGTGTCCCTATGAACAAGATAACCCTAAAATAAGGAAAATGAGTAGATGACCCAGGGACACTTGGTGGAATCTCTTAGTGGGATATTTAATTAGAGTTTAAAACAATTACTAAGAGATTTCATGCATCTAGCTGAAAATCCCCAATTTTACCCTTGGGTTTTAAGCAAAACAATGAGAAGTAGGGAAAAATGATGAAATTAAACGAAATTGGATACTCAAATTGGTTATTAGATGTAATATTAGACAAATAAAAGTGAAACCAACAACACCAATTCACAGTTTTGGAAATACCCACTCCTCCTAAGGAGGGTTTTTTTCCTTGAGTCACAGGCTAGTGATTAGGATGGGAAAATGGAGTTTGATTGTGATGAAATTTGAAAATTAGGCGTTTTATGTTTATTCCAAAGTGGGTTTTAATTTTTATAGCTCACCGCAAGCCAGAACTTTCATATATGAGAAACGAGGGTTTTATGATTATGGAAGTGATGGGAAATGCATGCGGAAAATAAAAGGAGAAATTACCTGCAAGAAGTACCTGGATCTTGTAGATGACTTCATAAATGATGAAGAATGACACTTTCCCATTCAAATGAGCCTTTTCGGAGAATATCTTGATGTGATTGAGCCACATCCAGTCACCCTAGCGTCTCCTTCAACCTGCTAGATCAGTGAAAACCAAATGATAAGGAAAATGAATGCGATCTGAAGAATAAAGAAAATATAGGAAGTAATAAATCATAAAGATAGAAATACTCCCTAATTCGGACACCCTATATCTGGAACGATGGCAATTTCCCCACAAAAACACCCTCTCTATCTCTCTAGCGTGCCTCCTTTAACCTGCAGATGAAATGGGAAAAGGAAAAAATACAAGATGGATCCTGAAAAAAACTCATTGTATAAGAGTAGAAATTCCATTCATCAGATCATCAGATAATTTACAAGATACATAGAAGTGTAATCCTAGACAAAAATATCTTTATTCAAATTCCGGTGCCAAAACTCTTGAATTACAATGGGGGGGCTACTTCTCTTAAATAGTTTGAGAGAGACATCAACCCTAACAATTTTACATCCAACAATTGATATTAAAACATCATCAACGGTGGATATCAACAATACATAGATCATAACATGGATTAAGTGACTAAGTCAAAGAGGGGGTGCACTTTACCCAAGGACGACTATCCTAGGTGAAAGTCACAATATAAAATAAGATATGGCATGATACTACATAGGAGGGGGTCACTAGGGGCTTAATTCAAGTCTAGGAACCATTACAACTTTGTAATATAAGATATAATAATGAAATACATCCATGGCCAAGTTGAGGGGGCACCCAATGGGGGGATCTCCTCATTGGTTGAGCTAGTATAAAATTATCTGGACATCTGGTGATTGAAAAATGTTGGAGGATAGTCCGGGATGATAAAAAACATCATCTGTCAAAATTTCAAGCCATTTCCTTGACCCAGGAGGCCAAATCGACTTTTTCAGTGATTTTTCTAGTTCATTTTTGTTGGTACAATCTCTGGAAAATGATAAATCCATAGTAACTCTGTCCAAGGTGAAAACTGGAGAAAACTGACTACTTTGGATGATCTAGAGACATGGAAGAATGGTATAAGTGACTACTCATACCCCCTAGAACACTGCTCTACTATAGGAGATCCAATCATATTGCCATGTCGAATTAAATTTCATCATTTGGACAATACTTAAGTGATAATAATCACTTATTAGGCGAACTGGGGTCAAAATCTCAAACCTGAAACCGTAGTATTTGTCCTGGCCATGTTTGGAAAAAATATAGATCATGTTGTTTACTGAGTCACTGCCTTAGGAACCATGATTTACTTGGTCAACTTGGTTTACTAGGTGAAAGTACCCAAACTAAGGGTGCGAAATTGTATCAATATGATCCTATAACCATCCAGGGTAAGAAATGCTCCAATAATGTATATCAAACCAAAATTGAACCAGTTATTCATAATCATGTTGAAAAATAATAATAGTAATAGTAATATGTAAACGTGCTTTTGAAGAATCTTGGAACTTTATCGAAGTCTGTGTGTTCATGCCATACTTACAAAGGGTAAACAATGTGTTACAGATGGGTGAGGATGAATGACCAAGGTTAAGGAAATAGTGAATGACTTTTAACTGACTTTGACTCAGTGATCTATCCAAATGATAAACAATACACTCAACCAAGGTGACATGTGTATGACAGATAGCAATAGCGGATGGGAGTGTCTCACAAATGGATAAAGTACTTGGATGTGTTTCCCTTAGACTTTAACAAGCTTACCTTTTCACTTTGATTGCAACATAGGTCAACCTTCAAAGGAAGGTGCCTTGAACACCTTCTAGGATTCAATACTGACAAAGACCCAACCTTTGCAAGCTAGTCTCACCCCGATGCCCTATGGGGGCACATGAGAAGAATACTATACAAGGATTGAGTGGTTATCCTTTGACCATTAACATTTTCAATACACTTTACATTTCACAAGATAGTAGCTAGCCTACAAGGGAAGGTGCCCTGGAAATCCTTCTGGGATCCAATAAATGACTAAGGCATAGACCCGCTTCCAACGAGCAGTTCATATCCGCGACGGGTTTGCCTCTCCATGTCGCCTCTGTGGAGGGAAGATTGAGCCTTACATTATACAATGAACGAGTGCTCCAAACCCTTTTCCACTGACTACCTTTAAAAAATTAATAACCTTTGCATCCTTTAGATATAACTTTTATGCGTTCTGATGTTTTAGTGTTTAGGAACACTATTATGGTGAAGCACTTGTTTCGAGCACTAAAGGATACCTACCCTGTGAACCCAACCACACTGGAAAATAAACATACTTCATAGACAGAGACACATAGCAACATGGAGTCTATCATACATAAGGGTCACAATGGGGAAAGGATCTTCAATTCACAAGTCTCAATCAGTTTAAGTCATTAGACAAAATCAAAGGTGGATGAACTAGATGGATGGGGACAAGTGACATGGGACCAACCTAGCACCAAGGTTTCTAATTTTTACGAGCATGGAATGAGCATCTGTCTTTGCATCAAATTCCTTGATTAGTCATAACACAAGTTGAAGTAACAATAGATATAAGAATAGGTAACCATAACCATCTTAACATGATAAGCATAGGTGTATTACATACATCATAGATAAAAATCAAACCAATGAAGTGTATACCTGATCTCACCAAATATACCTCTCTCCAATTGATAAGCCCATCTATAACTATGTGTATCGAATCTGATATGTTGCTTTGTTGCAATGAACTAGATCATCACCAAAAGCATCTCAATGGACTCCTGAATCTCAGTCTTGGAAAGGAAAATCAGACAAATAAGGATCTGGAATAACTGAATTTGTAAATATCCATGACAATACCCCATGTGAAAAATAACCTGGAATAGAAAAAGAGACAAGTCTGTATGGTGCATCATGGTAGCCCAACTACAAAATGTATACAGTGATAACATCTGGCTCCAACTGGGACAAGTGCTCTAATGAAGAGAGCACTTGACAACCTCAGAAGTCTTTGGTTTGCAACACCATTAACAACAAGCAATCTAGCACATCCAACTTTTTGCTTCCTTTCCAAGCATCTACCTATTACCTATGCACATGGAAGCAATAAATACCAGACCAACATGTATGGGAAATATATATGCAAAAATAATATGGCAAGAAATAAATGTTGAAACGTAAAGTGCTGAAAGGTAAAATCTAATCTAATAATTTAAAATGCAGTAAAAGAACTAAAAACAAACAACAACTCAGAAACTGGAAGACTCATGCATCAATTAGACAGAAAAAGACTCAACTACTGCTCAAAGAGCTTATTCAAACCTGCCTACTCTAACTGACAAGTCAAACAAGTGCTAAGAAAAATCATATATCCAATGCAACCACTTGTTGAACGAATCAATTGAGATTTCTTTACAGTTAATGACGCCAAAGGCCAGAGACAACTTGGAAGTAATGTAAAAATAAATTGAAGCCATTTTGACTTGTTGTGTTAGAATGAGAAAAATACATGGATAATACGAAATAAAATCATGCCAGGGTTACGAATGATTTTTGCAACTTAATCCATCGAGATACTGATAGGATTATAAAAAGAATGTGAGTTCATTCTTGATGGAAGAAGACAATATGACTCATGATTCAGCCACTCCAAAAAATGATTTTCTTTCTCCTCTACCCTACTAGGACACTTAGTTCTATTCACTCCAGAAAAAAATGGAAGAATCAAATGGGACAAGCTGTAATGTAATGAAAATGAGAATGAGATCAAGCCCATTTGATGTTCAAAAATGTAGAAAAGATGAAATTGATCTTTATACACCTTCTCCAACCACCCATAATAAATATTTGTAAATTGAAAAATATTATTCATCAAAGATGATTGAGAGGGGAAATGAAGCTCATTTTCTCCATTTATGTGACCATGTTTAGACTCTTTTATGAAGATTTAAAAATTGAAATCTTGATCAGATCATAAACCCATACAAGAAGACATAAAAAGTTGGGATGGGAGGGTGGAAATTTTTTCTCCCAGATGACTATGAATAATTGATTTCAGAATTTGATTAGAGAATAAGGTTTTCAATTTAATTCCTGGAATGATTGCAAAATTTGAAGCAAGGTCAGTATCCGCATATTGAACCGACACATCCGAATTAAGGATTGGATAAATAATTTTTTTGATACCATTAGAATGACAATGTTCACTTACAATCATATCATAATTACCATATGATTGACCTTCTTTCAAGATATGATCAAAATTTGATTCAAAATAACCATCAACTAGGCAATGAGGATCTTCCATGGACACATAGACGAGAGAATCAACTATGGATGGTTCCCGATAGTGATCATTTCGTTCTCCCTCTTCTTCATGTAATGATGAAAAGTTTCTAAGAAGTTCCCCTTCTATTTCAATAAAATGGTTATAATCCCGAAGGCTTGGGATTTTTTCATTATCATCATTCTCTTGCATCGAAGAGTCATTCAAAGGCATATCCATTATTGGTTCAGGAGAGGAGAAATCAAATCCAGAAGGACAATCATCAGGGAGTTCATCATTTTTTCCTGATCATCTTCATCAAATTGATCCTCATTGACACAATCATCACCTAGTTGTTCCTCTATGGACTGTTTAATGTCTACACCCCACTCCTCTATTAGAAAATCATTAAACATATCATACCCAGTGATTGATCTCGTCTCCAAATGGTCAAACTATAGCTTGGCATCTCCATCTAAAGAAGCAACAAGGGCGCACATATAAACGTCTTCATCTTTAGCACCCCAAGATTCCATATACAACCAAAAGATCTCCAAATATCCTTTAATAGGATTTTCCCAGAAAATCAAGGCAACCTTTGAATGTAATCATTTGGCATAGGATGAAGTGCTCCAAGTATTTCAGAGAAGCTAAAAGGAGAAGGTTTGAATTTTTTCTTAATGACTCTGGTTAATTTGGATGGGTGTCTAACTGAATCTCGAGAATCGTTCATCCCGGGATTTGGTTGGGTTTGATACTTGCTTATCGGCTCACTCAGGATGGTTAGGCATTATTTATTGCGTGGGTGAGGGAATTGGTGGGTATCCTTAGGAGTGTGATAATTAGATTCATACCCATAATCATGGTTAAGATGATCCTCATACCAAGAATTTGACCTCCATCTATCCCTTTCGTTTATTTTCCTTCTAGCTTCATTTATGTTTTTGGTTTATTCCTTCATGCATCTGATTAATCATCTGAATTCATTATGATTTATGTGATGGGTTCGTTTCTCAGTGGAATCGCGTTATGGAGTCACCAGGTGAACGAATTGTTGTGTTCACCAACGAATAATGTCGTAGGAGAGGTATAAAAAAAATACTGATTGTGCAAAGTTTAATAATTTGAAAATGCAACCACTGGATTTAAAACCATATGTGATATGAATGAATAAAAAAAGTAAACACATTCATAGACGCCAGTGGTGCATGAAATGAACCAAGGTAAGCCTCTACCTTCCTGGAAAAGGTGCCAAAAATGTTATCACAAATCTTGTAGTTTCCCCGTAAGGTGATCCTATTCAGGACAACAGGGAAAAGACAACTAAAGTTGCAACCTATGATATCCACCTCCGAAATAACTCAGATGTCACGCGAGTCAAGGATATTGACACTTCAGATTCGGTGAAAATACTAAGCCCAGGGGGCGTCCTTATGACCAAGATAACCCTAAAATAAGGAAAATGAGTAGATTACCTAGGGAAAATTGGTGGAATCTCTTAGTGGTATAGTTAATTAGAGTTTAAAAAAATTATGAAGAGATTTCGAGCATCTAGGCGAAAAGCCCCAATTTTACCCTAGGGTTTTAAGGAGAAAAATGAGAACTAGGGAAAAAAAGTGAAATTAAATGAAATTGGATACTCAAATTGATTGTTGGATGTAATATGAGACAAATGAAAGAAAAAAAAACAATACCCAATTCACGGTTTTGGAAATACCCACTCCTCCCATGGAGGGCGTTTTTCCCTCAGTAGAAGGCCAGTGCTTAGGATCGGCAAATGGAGTCCGATTGTGATGAAAATTGAAACTTAGGGGTTTTATGTTTATTCCAAAATGGTTTTTAAGTTTTATAGATTCCCACAAACCAGAACTTGCATTTATTTGAAGTGAGGGTTTTATGATTATGGAAGTGATGGGCAATGCATGCAGAAATAAAAGAAGGAGAAATTACCCAGGAGGTGTACCTAGATCTTGTATATGGCTTCAAAAATGATGAAGAATGCCACTTTCATGTTCAAATGATCCTTTTCGAAGAATATCTTGATGTAATTGAGCCACAACCAGTCACCCCAGCGTCTCCTTCAACCTGCCAGTTCAGTGAAAACCAAATCGTAAGGAAAATAAATAAGATTTGCATAATAAAGAAAAGATATGAAGTAAGAAATCATCAATATAGAAATACTCGTTGATCCATAAAACTTAGAGCCGGTACGATGGTGAGTTCCCCCAAAAAAACACCCTCTCTCTCTCTCTCTAGCGCTCCTCCTTCAACCTGTAGATGAAATGGGAAAAGGAAAAAATACAAGATGGATCCCAAATAAAACCTCAGTGTATAAGAGTAGCAATGCCAATCATTAGATCATCATATTGTTTATAAGATAAAAAGGAGAGTAAGCCGAGACAAAAATATCTTTATTCAAATTCCAGTGCCAAAGCTCCTGAATTACAATGGGGGGGTTTCCTCTATTAATAGTTTGAGAGAGACGTAAAACATAACTCACTTTTACATCCAATTGTTAAGATTAAAACATCATCAACGATGGATATCAACAATACATAGATCACAACATGGATCAAGTGACTAAGTCAAAGAGGGGGCACACTTTACTCAAGGACGCTTATCATAGGTGAAAGTCACAATATAACATAAGGTATGACATGATACTACATAGGAGGGTGTCACTAGGGGATTAATTCAAGGCTAGGCCCCTTTACAACTATGATAATATATGATATAAGAATGAAATACATCAATGGCCAAGTAGAGGGGGCACCCAATGGGGGGATCTCCTCACTGGATGAGCCAATATAAAATAATCTGGACACCTACTGGCTGAAAACTATTGGAGGACTACCCGAGATGCTGAAACACATCATCAGTAGAAATTCAAAGCCATTTACTTAACCCATGAGGACATATCGACTTTTTTCAGTGATTTTTCTAGTTCATTTTTGCTAGTACAATCTATAGAAAATGATAAATGCATAGTAACTCTGTTCATGGTGCAAACTGGGGAAAACTAACTGCTTTGGATGAACTGAAGACATAGAAGAATGATATAAGTGACTACTCATACCCCTTGGAACACTACTCTTATCTAGGAGAACCAACCATACTGTCATCTTGAATAAAATTTGATCATTTGGCCAATAATTAAGTGATAATAATCACTTATCAAGAGAACTGAGGCCAAACTCTCAAAACTGAAACCGTAGTATTGGTCCTGGCTATGTCTGGAACAAATATAGATCATGTTGTTTTTTGAGTCACGGCCTTGGGAACCGTGATTGACTTGGTCAACTGGGTTGACTAGGTTAAAGTACCCAAACTGAAGGTGATAAAATGTATCAATATGATTCTGTAAACATATAGAGTAAGAAATGCTCCAATAATGTATATCAAAACCAAACTTAAACCAATTATTCATAATCATGGTGACAAATAATAATAATAATAGTAAGATGTACCTGTGCTTTTGAATAATCTTGGAACTTTATGGAAGTCTGCTTGTTTGTGCCATACTTACAAAGGGTAAACAATGTGCTATAGATGGGTGAGGATGAATGAATAAGGTTAAGGAAAAATGGAATGAATTCTAGTTGACTTCGACTCAGTGATATATCTGAATTATAAGATATTACACTCAACCAAGGTGACATGTGTAAGACATATAACAATAGGGGATGGAAGTGTCTCACAAAGGGATAAAGTGCTTGGATGTGATTCCCTTAGAATCTAACAAGCTTTCCTTTGCACTTTAATTGCACCATAGGTCAACCTTCAATGGCAGGTGCCTTGGAACCCTTTTGGGCTCCAGTACTGGAAAATACCTAGCCTTTGCAAGTTCATCTCACCCTGATGCCCTATGGGGCCACATGAGGGAACACTATAAACAGAGTGAGTGCTCATCCTTTGAGCATCAAAATTTTCAATACACTTTACATTTCACAAGATAGTAGCCGTCCTACAAGGGCATGTTCCGTGGAAATCCTTCCGGGCTCTAGTAAATTACGAAGGCCTAGACTTACTACCAGCGAGCAGTCCATAGTCATGACGGGTTTGCCTCTCCCTGATGCCCCCGTGGAGGGAATATTGAGCCTTACATTATACAATGAATCAGTGCTCAAACCCTTGGCCACTGATAACCTTTTAAACATTTATAACTTTTGCATCCTTTAGATATAGATTTTATTCATTTTGATGCTTTAGTGTTTAGCAACACTGTTATGATGGAGCACTTGTTTTGAGCACTAAAGGAGACCTGCCCTATGAACCCAACCACACTCAAAAATTCACATACTTCATATCCAGAGACACATAGCAACACAGAGTCTATCGTACATAGGGGTCACAATGGGGAAAGGATATTCAATCTCACAAGTCTCAATCAGTCTAAGTCATGGGACAAAAACAAAAGTGGATGAACTAGATGGATGGGGACAAGTGACATGGAACCAACCTAGCACCAAAGTTTATAATTTGTATGAGCATGACATGAGCAACAATATTCACATCAAATTCCTTGATTAGCCATTACACAAGTTGAATCAACATTAATATATATAAGCATAGGTCACCATAATCATCCTAACATGATAAACATATGTATCTAACATACATCATAGAGCAAAATCAAACCAAGGAAGTGTATACATGATATCACCAAATACACTTGTCTCCAACTGATAAGATCCTCTATAACTGTGTTTACCAACTCTGATCTGCTGCTCTGCTGCAATGAACTAGATCATCACCAAAATCATCTCAATGGACCCCTGAATCTCAATCATGGCAAGGAAAATCTGATGAACAAGGCTCTGGAATAACTAAAGTTGTAAAGATCCATGCTAATACCCTATGTGAAAAATAACCAAAAATAGAAAAATAGACTAGTATGTATGTTGCATAATGGTATCCCAACTACAGAATGTATATGTGATAATAGGGTCTTGTGCCATCATTATTAGCAATGTTTGAGTGGTAAGGTTTGTACAAGATTGGTTGGGGATCATATGAGAGTGATTCCACAAGATGTACATCCATCATGATGTGCTTTTGGTTCAATAGGTATTAGATGTGTGGAATGGGTCTTGGGGGAAGTGGTTGCTATGTTGACTTTCTACACGTTAGGAACAACTGTAAGGCAAAGGATCCTTAACCAAAGGGAGTGTAATTTGAACGGTTTCCAATGCATCCCAAAATTGAGGGAGATCAAGGAAATGGTGTGTATAATTCTCAAATTGATATCAAATCTAACACGTTTTGTTAGTGCATAATGATTTAGACTTAGGGGTCTTATTGGGTGTTGAGGAGGTTGTGGTGCCCCTTTTCATAACTGGAAATGCATGTGTGACACTAACTAGATATGCATGTGCATCTACAACTTATCCTTATTTGACATCAAGCAGCAAATGGTTTCTCCCTTGAGCTTGTGCTTGTCCTTGTGTATACAATTATTTCCCTATTTGTAACTCTCTTCCTTTTATATCATTGGAAAAATGTTTCTCCCCTTGAGTTTGTGATTTTCCTTAAGAACTTATTGGCAATATGAGAGGGATATACCTCCCATACAACAATTTAATCCTTTGATTTCATCATTTATTTTCATAGTGTTTCTTTCATTTATGGATATTTTGAGAATGTTATCATAACTTTTAGTATTTTCTTCATCTTCCTTGCTTAAATTTACTTTAGGGGTCTTCTGATTCTCATCATAGCCAAGACCTATTTTGATGAATGGTGAACTTTGGTGACTAAGGATTTCATTCAAAGTTTCAGTGCTCTTCAAAATTTTGTGTAACTTTGCATTTGAATCTTCCAAATCCTTTCTTAATGAGGCAAATTCAGATTCTATCTTTACACATATTTCTTCCTTTTCCTTTGAATTGAATTTTCACTACTTCTTATAACCTTTTTTCCTCTTCTAGATGAGTCTTCAATATGAAAATTTTAATTTCTGTTTCATCAATATAATGATCATTCCTTTCATATTTTTGCAATTGATCCTTTTGTTCTATATCCTATTTCCTTGGTTTCCCTATTTCTTCTAAGAAACATATGAGTTTTTCTTCAAAATTCACTTCTCTATCAATTTATTCTTGTTCTTCTTCTTCTTTTTCAAAATATTTATTCATTTATCCGTAAATATTTTTTATAATGTCCCAAATATGTTTAGCTGATGTACACTCCATTACCTTGTCAAACTCAGAGTATGATAGGCCATGAAAAATGGCACCCATATATATTGCATTATTTCCAATATATTATGTTCAGTTGCATATGTTGGTGGTGTTTTTGGAGCTATATAAATTGTCACCATTGATTCCCAAATATATGACCCTAGGGTCATCAAATATTTCTTCATTTTTATGCTCCATATTGCATAGTTTGATCCATTAAATAAAGGAGATTTTTCCAATAAGAGACATTTCTGATTGTTATTCGCTCTTCTTCATCGTCATCACTATCTTCATTTCTTGCATATGGACACTTGGAAGAAAAATGTCATATTTTACCACAATCAAAACAAAAGGATAGTTTACCTTTGAATCTTCTTAATCCTCTTTCTTTCTCTTTGTCTTTAGCAATCTTGGATTTGATTTCTATGTGTGCTCCTCAAATATTTATCTTCTAGTGGTTAAATTACTTATGAAGAAACTTTCTCTTATACCAATTGTTGAATTTATTCTTATATTGAAAGGGGGGCGAATCAATATAAGATACTTTTTTTTTAACATTCGCCAACCATCCAATTACTTTAAGATACTAAATACACATAAACTCAAATCACCGTACACAAAATTTAACGTGGAAAACCTTTTGGAAGAAAACCAAAAAATATTATCTTTATAAATTTATGTAGGCACCAACCTACTATTACAAATTTTGTAGGAACCAACCTATTGGAGACACCAATCCCCTCAATTCAACACCAACTTGCAATATGTAGCCACCAACCTACTAGACACACCAATCTCCTCGACTAAGAACCTACATAGTAATATGTAGGCACCAACCTATTTGAGACATGAATCTCCTACACTGAGAACTAATTAAGTAATATGTAGCATCCATATACTTACAAGATCACCTCAAAGATAACTTCATAATTAACTTCAATCTACTACACAATCAACCTCATATAAGCTCCATAATCTCCCTTTGATTTGCTTCATAATTTTTCTTTGACCTGCTTCAAATTTAGACCTAATATGAAAGAAAAAATTCTCAAAATAATATTTCATCTTCCATGGTTGTGACTCCTATTCCTTAGAGAACCTTAGAAACCCTAGGAAAAACCTTCAAGAGAATATCATCAAGAACATCTTCAAAACCTAGAAAACATCTTCACATCCATCTTCAAACCCTATAAGACCTTGATCTTCCACAAGTGCACACATTTTATAAGATACATCTCCAAGATGATGAGATGAGTGAACGAGAGAGATTTTTTTCTAATTATACTATTCTTAAATCACTTCTTGGGATGACCTAAAATTGTTCAATATCCTGGTAGGGTCGACTTAAAATTGTAGTCCTAAAATTGGGTTGATCGAAAATTGTTTATATTTCTTCATTTCTATAGAGTTAGAGTAGTTCCATATATTTTTGGAAAGTTTTACAAATAGTATTTCCAACCATGTAACCTATACTCTCATTTGAGCTAGGTATTTAGAGTAAAAATGCCTGGAAAGACAGGGTATCCAAATTAAGCATCCAAATTCCAAAAAGAATATTTCTAGCAATCTCCAAATTAAAAAATTTATCTTGGACATATCTAGTCTCCCCTTTCCTTTGACACAAATTAAAACAATATTTCCAACATTTAATTGATATATTGCTTACATAGGCTCTTTAACTACTTAAATTTGACTAGTTTAACTGTTTATGATGCCATGAATGTCTGTGTGTCCAAATTTCATTATGTAAATATCTATAAGACATAAAATCACCCCACCACCCAATAAAACTCATAGAACCTGATTTTGTTGAGTCCATACAATGTTTGAGAGGCCTCCTCTGCGCATGCAATCTCTAGGACAATTTCTGCTAGTTTTTCCCAAACACCCCCAAACACTTTCAAACAGTTCCAGGGTTTTTTTACGTAGAAATTTTGATGTTAGAATCCTAAAATAGAGACTTATAAATTCCATAATCTCTCCTTATCCTTTGGTTTCTTGGAATTGTCTGTTAAGGTCTTAGTTTGCGCCGATTGGGACACCCAGAAGCCTGGTAGTAGACTTTGTCCTGGTTGATGATCAAAACCTAAAAGGGACCAACATACATATGATTATGAATCTAAAATTTTAGTCTCCAAACCTATCCTTTGGTTTCTCTCATTAATCCTCTGCCACTCTTAGTTTATGTCATTATTGTCTGTGTTTTTTCCTTGTTGAAGAAAGTGCTTACTCCTCTTGTAAAATTTTATTCCACTTTTGATAATATCAACAGTAAGAGTTAATATTTCATATATGATTTAAATAAGGGATATTATAGTGGTATCAGAGCACTTTTCTCCATTTCTATGGAAATTAATCTCTCAAGTTGAAAAAAAATTCAGCCATGTCCTACTCTATTGATGACTATGATGAGCAGTATGAAGAGTATTGTAGACAATATGAAGAAGAAGAAGTACCCTATGTTGATGGAGTCCTACCAATATATAAATATGATGAATTATATGTTTTAGAATATGATTAAGTCATGAGACCTAGATCTATTCCTGATGGTTTCTCTTGTAGACGGAGGCCAAAGGAACCATTTATTTACCTTGCAGATTGTTAGGGACTGAGTGATGAAATTTTGAAGCACCTTTCCTTTTCTCTCTTGAGATACAAAATTTATTCAAAGATCCATACTGCAGCTCAAGCATGGAAATTATTGCAAATATGGTGGATTAAGTGTGCAAGAAATTGGGAGCTAGATGTTTTCAAACATATTCTATGGAGAGAAGAGATCCAAAGATAAGTTGGTTCTAGAAAAATTATAGAGGAGGAGGATGAGTCCCTAAAGCCATTCTCAGTCATTGAGAAGGACCATGATCCACTTAGTTCTCCAAGTTGTCAAGAAGAAGAATAGTGACGCAAGGAGGAGCATAAGTTACTCCAGGGTGACCTTGAAAATGTTGGAAATACACTCCTTAATGATGAGGATTGTAAAAATGAAGAAAGTGCAAACAATATTATGGTGGAGCCTAATTTTGATGCAAATCCTTATGCCACTCAAGATAGATAATTTTCAAGTTTCCTAGAGGAGAGTAGAAATGAATCAAAGGCATAGATTCATGAGGTGGAGTGCAAGTCACTGCAAGGTGAATGTATGGGAGAAGAAAGTGAAGATGAATGCACTTCTAGCTTCTTTGTGGGTTATTTCCATATCAATGCTAAGGATGTTGGTCCATGTGAGGGAGGTGAGACATACTTTGGATCATATCCAAAATAAGATTATAAATCAGATTCAAAATCACCTCTTAAGCCTCATAATGAGAAAGAAGACAAGGCCACACCACTTGGGTGTGAACCAGAGAATTCGGTGGAATAGAAGGCCACCATAATGTACCTAAATGAAGATGAAATGCCAAGATATGATGTAATTTATGAATTTTGCAAAGGTCACATTTCATTGCAACCCTCAGAGTTACACTCCACATAATATCATGGAAGTGATTTTGTAAAAGATTCTAAAGTTGACTGGTATTGAGAATGAGATTTGTGTTGTGGATCCATGCCACAAGAAAGATGGTATTATGTGTCAGCCATTGGAAGGAGAAAAATTGGTGGAGGATCTTCTTTGTGAGACACATTATTTTAGTGGATCACTAAAGGAGGACAGATAGAATCTTATGGCATCCATGAAAAAATTTGTTGACACCAATGCCTTGGTGACAAGATGTTGTTGGAAAGATTTTGTAGGAGAGTTGGAAGGAGAAGCCTTTTTGGAAGAATTTATAGCACTTAAAGGAGTGGTCAAGATGAAGGAGAGATATATGAAATTTATATTAGATAGAGATCATATCCTTATGATAGCTGAAATGTACTATAGTGCAATCAAGAAGAAAGAAGAATAATCAGAAAGCCTCACTAGTAAGTTGGAGATCACCACTAGTTCATTGAAGAGAAAGAATCAATAATGTAGAATGATCAAATTCGAAAGGATTTGAGTTCATAACACACCCTATCCTACATGTAATATGGTCATTTTCACATGGAATATGACATAGTGGAGGTGATGAAGGAACCTCATGCGGAGGATAAACATGAGGAAGGTGCATATTCACATGTGTTTGTGAAGATCCATGATGAAGAAGATCCTATGCAAGTACTCATTGAGTTTGAGAAGAAGGATGAAGGGTTATTAGCTATGAGAAATATGGCTAAGGAAATGCCACTTGAATAAAAAATCAAAGGTGACTATGTATTCATGGATTGGGTATACAAATATATCATTGAAATAGAGGATCAAGGATGCACTAGAATTGCTTGCATTAGTAGATTAATGCATACCTTGAAGGGAAAACCTCGTGAGATGGCCTTATGGTTAGTGGATTAATCTATAGAGGTGTTGTCTGATCACATTCCATATGGATCAGAAAATAAAATTCCTTATTGATCCATTGATAGGGTGGATAGAGACATCATTGAAATCAAGACTTTGTGAGGTAAATGATTCTCTTATTTCTCCAATAAATTTTTTGTTGTACTGACAGTGTCCTGACATGTGAACAATAGCAAAGATTTATTTTGCATCCATTATATACCTCCCATACACATGCACATGAGGTGAATTTTTATTTTCATGTTTTTGATGAATTGGAGAACAAACAAAATAAAGACCAATCACTTGCACTAGTTAAGACAAATTTGGAGCTGCCTCTGGGTAGAAATTGTATAATTTTGAAGAAGGAACATGATCACACATTCACTAAGAAAACACATGAAGGAGGTGGTGCATCCATTAGTTTTATGGATGAGTATTGCAGAGAGTTGGTTCATAATTCTTCACCCCACTCTTCTATTTCAGCCTCATCACATGGGGATGCAAATAGGGCGAAATAGTTTTTTCTATTTGTTAAATTTTCATATGCTTAGCTAAGACATCAGTATTTCATTTCATTTTCATAACAAAAGCATATAAACAGGACCACTGAAAGATAGACAAGCACAACCATACAAAAGGAACACAAAGATTTATCCTGGGAAAACCCTATAGGGAAATACCCAGCAAAAGCTTCCTCAATATAGATGTCCCAGAAAGATAAAAGATAAAACTAGCAAGGAGATCAAAGCCTGATCCTCCTCCTTCTCTAGCTACTTCTCTTCTCCACTAATGCGCTACACAAGTGAGAGTGTGTGTCACAAATAAGGAGAGCTACACCTCTATTTATATTCATTCGTTCACTTCAATTAACTCATCCGACATGTAGGCTCAAGTTAATCATGTAGGCTCAAGTTACACATGTAGGCTCAAGTAACCACACTGGGGTGCTAATGACCCACCTTTATAATTAGAGGGGACAAACTCATGAATCTTATTAGTTCTTCTGATTAGAAGCATCGGGGTACAAGATAATACAAGTGGTTCTCCCAGTAGGACCATCGGGGACCAAAAAAGATACATATAGAATATTATTTGAAGTTACAATATTTCAACACTCCCCCTTAACGAGAAGGGTATTCTACAACAACAACAAAAATAGTAGGAGAGGATATCATCAACATCATCAACATCATCAGGGTAACACATCTATAAATCATTGGAAGCTTTTCAACATCATGTAGTCTTCATATTCAATCTTTAGTCTTCAACATCATCAGTACTTTGACTGCTTCGATCAGCAACATCTTCAGCATCTTGACTCTTCAATCAGCAGCAACATCTTCAGCACTTTGACCTTTCGAACAGCAACATCTTCAGCACTTAGACCTTTCAATCAGCAGCAACATCTTCAGCACTTTGACCTTTCAATCAGCAACATCTTCAGCACTTTGACCTTTCGATCAGCAACATCATCTTCAGCACTTTCACCTTTCGATTAGCAACATCATCTTCAACACTTTGACCTTTCGATCAGCAACATCTTCTTCAGCACTTTGGCCTTTCGATCAGCAACATCTTCTTCAGCACTTTGGCCTTTCGATCAGCAACAACATCATCATCATACTCTGATCTTTTGATCAGAATCATCATCAAAACATCATCAAAATATCAACATCATCATCATCAAAATATCAGCATCAAAACATCATCATCATCATACTCTGATCTTTCAATCGGAATCATCATTATCATCATCCTCTGATCTTTCGATCAAAAACATCATCAACCAAACATCATCATACTCTAACATCAACTCATCATCATATTCTGATCTTTCGATCAGTACGTCATCATCATCATACTTTGATAATACAATATCATCATCATCAAGATCTCATCATCATCACATTCTGATCTTTCGATCAGAACATCATCATCATCACATTCTGATCTTTCGATCAGAAAACATCATCATCATCAGCAACATCATAATCATAAGCAACTTCTGATCTTTCGATCAGAAAACATCATCATCATCATATTCTGATCTTTCGATCAGAGAACATCATCATCAGCAACTTCTGATCTTTCAATCAGAGAAACATCATCATCATCATATTCTGATCTTTCGATCAGAGAACATCATCATCGTCAGCAACAACATCATCATCATATTCTAATCTCTTAATCAGAGAACATCATCATCATCAACAACTTCTGATCTTTCGACCAGAGAACATCATCATCATTAGCAACATCTGATCTTTCGATCAGAAACGTCATCATCATCATCAAAACATCAACATGATCCTTCCTTTCGGAATTACGGGATTTAGGTCTTTACGGAGTTACCAATGATCCTTCCTTTCAAAATTACTATATTTAGGTCTTTACGGAGTTACTAACGATCCTTCCTTTCGGAATTATGGGATTTAGGTCTTTACGGAGTTACTAACGATCCTTCCTTTTGGAATTATGGGATCAACACATTTGTGGAACTTAGACAATCCTTCCTATTGGAATTACGGGATCAACACATCTATGGAACTCAGACAATCCTTCCTATTGGAATTACGGGATCAATTTAATGATCCTTCCTTTTGGAATTACGGGATCAATTTAATGATCCTTCCTTTCGGAATTACGGGATTTAGGTCTTTACGGAGTTACTAACGATCCTTCCTTTCGGAATTATGGGATCAACACAGATGTGGAACTCAAACAATCCTTCCTATTGGAATTACGGGATCAACACATCTGTGGAACTCAAACAATGCTTCCTATTGGAATTACGGGATCAAGTCAATGATCCTTCCTTTCAGAATTACAGGATTTAGGTCTTTACGGAGTTGCTAAAGATCCCTCCTTTCGGAATTACGGGATCAACACAGATGTGGAACTCAGACAATCCTTCCTATTGGAATTATGGGATCAACACATCTGTGGAACTCAAACAATCCTTCCTATTGGAATTACATGATCAAGTCAATGATCCTTCCTTTCAGAATTATGGGATTTAGGTCTTTACAGAGTTGCTAAAGATCCTTCCTTTCGGAATTACGGGATCAACACATATGTGGAACTCAGAAAATCCTTCCTCTAGGAATTACGGGATCAACACACGTTCTCGAGTACTGAAGTCACCGGATCCATTCTGAACCGAAGTTCAAGGATGATACAATCCTACCACATTCATGGGGACCGAGATCTCCGGATACATTTTGACCCGAGGTTCAGGGATCATGCAATCCTACCACTTTCACGGGGGCCAAGACCTCTGGATACATTTTGAACCGAGGTTCAGGGATGATGCAATCCATCAATTTCACGGGGGCTGAGACCTCCGGATACATTTTGAACCGAGGTTCAAGGATGATGAAATCCACCACATTCATGGGGGCCGAGACCTCCGGATACATTTTGAACCGAAGTTCAAGGATGATGCAATCCCACCACATTCACGGGGGCCGAGACCTCTGGATACATTTTGAACTGAAGTTCAGGGATGATGCAATCCCACCACATTCATGAAGACCGAAGTCACCGGATCTATTTTGGACAGATGTCCCGGGATGATACAATCCCTCTTCATTCTCGAGGGCCGAGGTCACCGGATCACTTTTGGACAGATGTCCCGAGATGATACAATCCCTCTTCATTCTCGAGGACTGAGGTCACCGGATCACTTTAGGGCAGATGACCCTAGATGATACAATCCCTCTTCATTCTCAAGGGCTGAGTTTTTCGGATCACTTTAGGGAAGATGCCCAGGGATGATACAATCCCACTACAACATCACTACTCCCCCTTTCGAGGAAGGTCTTTCCGAACAACACCAAGCTTATCTAGAAAGTGTTCGAACTTTACTCGAGACAGAGGCTTCATCAGTGCATCATCATCCAAACTATCATCATCTACATCTTCAGTATGTGAATACTAAACTATCACCATCTGTATCTCTAGTATGTGAATACTGAAAGCATCATCAGGTCACCATCATCTGCATCTACAGTATGTAAATACTGAAACATCATCTATATCTTCAGTATGGGAATATTGAAATCATCATCATCTATATATTCAGTATAGAAATAATGAATCACCATCATCTGTATCTACAGTATGTAAATACCGAAACATCATCATCTGCATCTTTATCTTGAATGTATAAATACCGGATTTCTATGTGTTATGACAGAACACGGGGTTCTCTATTATCACAACTCTCGTTATCACATAGAATCAATGTAGTATCCATCTTCAGTTCAAAGAGACCTGATATCAGCTTCTGAAGCCGTATGGCTTCACAACTTAGCAGAGCAATCTGCTATGTATTCTGCTTCAGCCATGCTAAGAGAAACACTGGACTATTTCCTGTTAAACCATGAACTCATAGAAGACCCCAAACAAAAGAATCTACCTAATGTGCTTTTCCTGTCTGAGATACTTCCATCCCAATCTGCATCTATGTAGCCATACAATCTATACTCATGGCTACCATCATAATATAAACCAAAGTCTATAGTCCCTTTCAGATATCTCATCACATGTTTTGCAGTTACTAGGTGAACCCGTCTTGGTTGAACAAGATATTGACTTAAGGTGTTCACATCAAAACAAATGTCTAGTCTGGTATTTGTTAAGTACATCAATGACCCAATGATCTGTCTGTAATGAGTCATATCCACTAACTCTGATGAGTCATTAGCTAACAGCTTCAGGTTGGAGTCCATGGGTGTGGCCATGACTTTGCATTCCAACATATTGAATCTCTTCAATATCTCTACCACATACTTTCCCTGGTTGAGAAAGATTCCTTCTGAACTTTTCCATACTTCCAGACCTAGGAAATAATGCATTAACCCAAGGTCTTTCATCTCAAATTCTTCTGCTAGTTTCTTCTTGCTTTCCATGACCTGTTTCTCATTTCCTGTCAAGGATAAGTCATCCACATATAATAACAGGATGACAAGTTCATCTTCTGCAACCTTGAGATAAAGGTTAGGATCAACTTTACTTTTGGTAAAGTCTCAATCCAGCAGGAAGCTGTCCATCATGTCGTACCATGTCGAACTTAGATATCTTCTGTAGTCACTCCCCCTGAAGTGGAGTATCATCTTCCCTCTTCATTCTGTACAGGTGGCTCTATGCTTGATATATACTTGTCAATAGAGTATGTCACGTCAGAGTCTATTATTTCTGAGGCAAATCATGAACCTTTGCTTTGTACACTTGTTCTTGTAGATCCATATGGAAGATACTACGTACTTCCCTTTATGTCTCGAAATCATATCGTATACATCATTCCCCATGATCAATTGTTATTCTTTGATCATAGCATTATTTTCTTCATCTTGAGTTATCTCTTATACCCATGGTGGTCTTCATCCTTCGAGGTGGATCTACTGCTCTCTGAAGCTCTTTCTTTCATCATGGTGTCTCTGACCCTGGGAGCTTTAGATTCATGTTTAATGAATTTTCATCACTTGCTTTGATACCATGTTAAATTTTCATATGCTTAGCTAAGACATCAGTATTTCATTTCATTTTCATAACAAAAGCATATAAACAGGATCACTGAAAGATAGACAAGCACAACCATACAAAAGGAACACAAAGATTTATCCTGGGAAAACCCTAAAGGGAAAAACCCAGCAAAATATTCCTCAATATAGATGTCCCAAAAAGATAAAAGATAAAACCAGCAAGGAGATCAAAGCCTGATCCTCCTCCTTCTCCAGCTACTTCTCTTCTCCACTAATGCAATACACAAGTGAGAGTGTGTGTCACAAATGAGGAGAGATACACCTCTATTTATATTCATCTGTTCACTTCAATTAACTCATCCGACATGTAGGCTCGAGTTAATCATGTAGGCTTGAGTTACACATGTAGGCTCAAGTAACCACACTGGGGTGCTAATGACCCAACTTTACAATTAGAGGGGACAACCTCATGAATCTTATTAGTTCTTCCGATTAGAAGCATCGGGGTACAAGATAATACAAGTGGTTCTCCCAGTAGGACCATCGGGGACCACAAAAGATACATATAGAATATTCTTCGAAGTTACAATATTTCAACACTATTGGTGCCATAGGAGGAGCATGAGACGTCCACTCTTCCAGTTGATGGATTGATGGTCAAGCCATGTGGCTTGAAAAGTGCACCAATATTAGTTAAATTATTCCCACATGGATAAATCAACATGAGGGTTTGTTCATCCATTGATTGGGTGTCTAGACACATGATTGGGATGTGTACCCTGGAGGGTAAAAAATCTACTTGCAACGATGGAGGTTCATTAGACGCATTAGAAAAAATTTGTGAGCAGTGGAATGAGCATGTATGGATTCCATATAATTATCTTAGTATAAATGGAGGGTAAACAAATAACCACCTGTGTATTCATAGAAACAATGATGTGAGTTCTAGTGCTAGCTTGCACATGGATTTTCATACTTTGGAGAGGCTCAATAGGATTTTAACCCACATTGAGAAGTTCCATTCTTAGTGGGAGAGTCTCAAACATGTTCATTTTGGCATGGGGAGTGATCAATTTCCAGTGTGTTGGTATGATTTTCACTTCCTCATTTTCATCCTCTATGATGATGATTTTTTTTTGTTGTTACTAATGTTTGGAAGGATGCAGACAAGACCATGTGACTCTGGAATTATTTTGATGATAAATTTCCAAACGGGGTAGGAACATTTGGATCCTTGCAGAGATGTCAATGGGATCCAAGAATTCTACTCAGTTATCTTAATTGGGTGAAAATTTTGTGGAATATGGGTTAGCCATTAGGGGAATGACTATAATTAGAATGGTGTAGTGGGAAGGGTTTCCTAGGGAAGATGCCACTTGGGAGGGTGAATTTTTTTTGTATCAGCCTGGATTTCTTATGCTTGAGGACAAGCAGAATTGGGAGGGGAGGACTATCATGCCCCTTCTTTGGAGGAAAATAAAGTGTTGACCTCGTCAGTTCCTAGGGGTTTAAACAATGAATTAAATAAATTCTTCCTAGGGAGTTTGATAAATTAATACTATTGAGGCATGTATTATTTTAAATTTCCATATCTAGTTTTTGTATGTAATTAATTATTATGGAGAAAAATTAATTTGTGAAATGCATTGTACATGTGCTAGAAGACAGAAGCGAGTGCTAGGAAAGACAAATTTCTTAGGATAAAAAACATAAACAATACAAAAGAAGGAAAAAGAAATATTTCGTAAAAAATACAACAACTGTCAAAAGCATGGAAAAGAAAGGAAGTTTGAAAAGTAGGAAAGTGCATAAAAAGATGTCATTCATAAAGAAGACAATTTTTGGTCAAGGAGGGCGTAGTTTCCAATTTGGTTAAAGGATGCTAGCAAGGAAACATCATCAGTCATAAAGAAGGAATTTTTTTTCCAAGGAGGGCGTGGTTTTCACTTTGGTTGAATGATGCAAGCAAGGAAACATCACCTAAAAGCCGAACTTGTTAATTTCCTCAATGAA
This sequence comes from Pseudotsuga menziesii, assembly GCA_001517045.1. Lineage (NCBI taxonomy): Eukaryota > Viridiplantae > Streptophyta > Pinopsida > Pinales > Pinaceae > Pseudotsuga > Pseudotsuga menziesii. The sequence continues at coordinate 113,824 of LPNX010439994.1, forward strand.
GTGCATTCATGGGTTAGGGTTAGGGTTTGCAAGTGGATAACTTCTTCAATAGGTGGGATGAATTGCTAAAAAATTCGCCCAGTATATAAAATAGTCTTCCAACTCCTTTGAATAATTTTGGATTATTATACTTTTTATGTTGATTGAAGCATATCTTCTTGTCTGAGTGATGTGACTCATTTACCTTGGGTGATGCACCCCAAGCTTTCCTAGTCTCTTCTATATTCCCTCATATTCTTTAGTGAAACTTTGCTAATGAATAATAATGAAGAAATCCGCTCCAGGTTAAATGGTGACAACAAATGAACAACTTGGATGCATAGCGGACAAAATCAAAGGGAAAAAATTCATTTCTTCCCAAGGAAAGCCAGGAGCCGGAAGAGGTAAAATTTTGATTATAAAAGGTAGAAAATCCAACTTCCACTTTCCATGGAGCAAGATCTGATGGTCATGGAGGATGTCCACACAAATAGATGGTCTAGAAAAGGCACAAGCGAAAAAGGGCCAAAATTTGGTCATAAAATTGGTATTTCCGCCTTTTGCTTTTTGCTAAAGGTAGAAGCGGAAAGACAGAAGTGGAAAATTGCCAAAATTTGGTCATAAAGTTAGTATTTCCGCCTTTTGCTAAAGGTGAAAGTGGAAAGGCGAAAAAAGGAAAAATGATTGTCACAAAAGTTGGAAGATCCTCCTTTCGCTTTCCACTAAAGGCAGAAGCGAAAAGTCGGGAGCGGAAGGGTCAAAGTCGAGCTCCGAGAAAGTTGAAAATCCACTTTTCGCATTCCGTTTTCCATGAAAAGAGGAATTGGAAGGGTAGAAGAGGAAAGGAAGAGGTGGAAAGGCGGAGGAAGAAGAGGATAAGTTTCGATGAAAAAAGTTGGAAGATCCACGTTCCATTTTTCGCTAAAGCAAAAAAGGTGGAAGAGAAAAGATCCAAATTGAGCTTCAAGAAATTTGGAAGATCCGTGTTCTGTTTTTCGTTAGAGGAAAAAGTGGAAGGGAGAAAGAAGAAATGCGAAGGCAAAAGAGGAGAATTTTCGATCAATAAAGTTGGAGGATACACGTTCTGCTTTCCGCTAAAGGCAGAATAGGAAGGGCGGAAGAGGAAGGGAAGAAATATAAAGTTCTTCATTATGGAAGATAGAAATTATTTGTCTTTCGAAGCCCGCAAACTTGATCTCAGATTAATGGCTGAGAATGAATCCTGCAGAGATCGACGATGTGGAAGGCTAAAGGGAGGAAAAGATAAGGTGGGTACGGAAAGATCAAACTGAACCTTGATAAATCTTGCATGCCATTTTCCATTTTCCATAGAATCTAGATCGACGGCTGAGAATGAATCTTGAGGTAAGATCTATGGTCCAGAAGCAATTTCGCAAGTAAAATACAGGGAAGGGTAAAAAACTGTTGCAGGTCAGGAGAAAATCCTCTGATCGGTCATTTTCAACAAGAGAGCCTAAGTCCCTACTGTCGAAAATCCCCAATTGATCCGCCATGCATGTTTCAACATGCTTTTTTGTTTGGTTTATGATCATGGCAAATCAACCAGATCAACATTTTGTTAATATTTTCATTTCCATACTGCATCTGTTTTAGCTCCGTTTCGAGGTTGGTCTCGGGATCTAATGAAGATATAAATATACCCTCAATAGAGGAAGACTAGGTTGGAACATGTGGGGTTCTGGGTTATGTAAATTGAGATCATCCCTTAATGAAAATGACAGAGCCGAATGCGGGATCATTGCTGCATAGGTTACTGTGTGTTTCGTAGTTACAGTTTGTGATTTCTTTTCTTATGTGCATGTCTTTGTGTTAAAATTTCCATTATTTTTTCTTTCACATATAAAATTCGTGTGTAATAGTTTAGAATTCATACATGCTTATGCTCTGGCTATTTGTTTAATATTTCCAAAAATTCTTTCAACCAAGTTAATGCAGAATTCATCTATTCAGTGCTTTGTGTTAATGGACTGTCATCCTCTCTTCTTTATCACCAGACCAACAACATTATGACTGTAGCTGAGCGCTACCCTACTTTTGTAGATATTCACCTGCAAAATGTTTTGTAATTCATGAATATTTGTGACTTCATAGTCCAATCATTGCTTTCCTTGTTTCAACCACAAAATCAATCTGAATTTTGTTTTATTTTGTTGTTACCTTGGGATTTACCTTCCACAACCTAGGGTACAATTTCGAGTTCTAACAAATTGGCGCTGTTGCCGGTGATGAAAATGCAAGTTAGCCCTGGGAAAAATGACAAAGATTCCAAGAAGAAAGGGTTTCTGTGGGAAAAAAGAGACTACTGCATTTGAAAAAGGTTGTATAATTTTCCTTGGCGACTCCACTCAAAGCTTCTGGAAGGTGACTCCACTGGAGAGAGTAGCAGCTAGAAGGACCAATACAGGGAGGAGGTTTCAAATATTCCCTAAGTATGAACGACAGAGTTTTATATTTGACTGATGATGGTGAAAAATGGTCAAACATCAAGAAGGTCATGCCCCTTTCACCTGGCAACTCCATCTGTGAAGAATCCAGTCTTCATAATATTCAACAACAACTCCATTGTCAAAGGGGTTGCAAAGCTTGAGGAACTGGTTCAGTTTCTCCATCATCAAGATGGGTTCTGTAGCTAGAAGGTATGCTCCTATGAATCATGTTCATATTCCTAGTTTTACAAATCTAATACCTAACATATATTGGCTAACATATATTCCAAGATTCAAAGATCAAAAGGGTGATGATGCTGGAATTCATTTGTTTAGATTTCATAAGCATATACATAAGCTAGGAGTTGAATTGCATGAGGATTCTTTAATGAAAATGTTCATGGCTAGTTTATAAGAAAATGAAAGGTCATGGTATGAGGAATTACCATCAGGAAGTTTGTCCTCTCTTAAATAGTTTCATACAATATTTCATGAACATTTCAAAGAATAGTATCCTTCTTTGTTTTCAATTCAATATTGTTGCACACACAATAAAGAGTTCATTGAAAATGTGAAAGGCAAATGCGATGATGATCAGTATATGGATGAAGAGGTTTTAGATATATTACATGAATACACAAATAAAAAAGAAAGACAAACCAATTTCCATGATATTCAAGAAAATTACCAGCAGTTGGTAGTGTCTTCCTTGACTGAAGCTTACATAAGCCAAAAATCTGGTGGACCAAAACTCTGATTCTACCAGCTATTTTTATTTCCCTGAAATTGATGATAGTTTGCAACATTCTTTTTTATCTTTGTATGATCAAGAGAGAAGTTGGGACTATCAATCAAATCCTTCCTCATATTATTCAACTCCTGAAATTTTTCCATAAGAGGAGGATGCTGCTGTTCAATCAGAAATCCCCCTTTTCCAGTAGAGATTTCTTCAAAGACTAGTTGCATATTTTGTAAGTTCAAGGCTTGTTAATGAAGAAAATTCCATTTCAATCCAAGGTCAAAAGGATGAGAATAGAGAAGATAGTGGGTGTGCTGAAAGTGACTATTTTCCTTTGTGTTATGCTTCATTTGAATTGTTGATACATATGCTTAAAATATATAAGCAAGCACAAAAAATTAAGGATATGACATGTTCAGAAATAGATAATGAAATGGGAAAATAGTCATGTCATCAATCCTAGCCTATGGAGGAAGCAATAGTTTTCCATGGGAGGTTAAATCACAAGGAGAAAGATGAGAAGGGTGAACAACTAGAACCTGCTCTGCATTCCAACCCTTCTTTTTATGAGCAAGAAGATAATCATCCTAGTGATGTAAATGAAGAGAGTCATCCTAATTTTCCTTATGAAGAGTGAAATTAGCATGTTGAAAACTGTGTTAGTGATACTTTTAAAGAATATTTCAACATGCCTAGATAAAATGAATGCGAAGATGGCCACTTGGATGATGCACCTCAAACCACAGACTACTGTTAGAATTTTATCATTCAAGCTAGCATTATATTAGGATCTTTAACTGAGAGAATAACAAGCACAACAATCAAACACAAGAGACAATGAGCACAGTGTTTTTCCTTGGGGAAACCATAAATGGAGAAAACCCCGCAAATTCCTTAGAGATAGAATCAACACCAAAAGTAAAACCCCAAAATAGTAAGATGATCTCTCGACAGCAGTAGCCTCTTTCTTCCTAGCCCCAGTGTCTTCTTCTTCCTCAGCTATGTGCTACAACTGAGTGTGAGTGAGTGTGTACTAAATAGAGAGGCTAGCTCTCTATTTATACTAATTCTTGAATTTACTAAACCCTACTAGGGCCGAATTCTCTAGGAGAGTCTAATAACCCTAGTGCGTCAAAATTGCGGGGACTTTAACCCTTGATTAATAGGAGGGTTACCCACAATGACTTGACATGACTTGTTTACATTATAGAATCTCTCGATAGGAACATCGGGGCATGACATGACTCAATTACATTACAGATAATTCCTGGAATAAACTTCGAGGTACAATACATGAAATATACAAGTGAATACATTCCGAAGTTACATATACATCAACACTCCCTCTTAACTAGGAAGGTATTCTCTCTACACAATTTTTCAGCACTGGTCTTCTTCTCTGGATCATCTCGTCATCTACATCTTCAAGTCATCTTCGTCTTCAAGTCATCTTCATCTTCAATTCATCTTCATCTTCAATTCATCTTCATCTTCAAGTCATGTTCATCTTGGATCAGGATCATTACTCGATCTGGATCATCATCACTGGATCTGGATCATCACTCGATCTAGATCATCATGGGGTCATCATCACTGGATCTGGATCATCACTCGATCTGGATCATCACCGCTGGATCTGGATCATCACTCGATCTGGATCATCTTGGAGACATCATAACTGGATCTGAATCATAGCTCGATCTGGATCATCACTGGGTCATCATCATATGTGCTATGTCATGATTCTTCTTGTCACAGGAATTTCTATCGAGCCAGCCCTATTTCATGCTGGTTGTAGGCCTACCTCCTTGTAGGTATTTGGTAGCCCTTATATCTGACCCTAAGTCTGAATGGCCAGCACTTACATCTGACCTTGACTCGTCATAAAGGCACAGCACTTACATCTGACCTTGAATCGTCAGAAAGGCACTCAGTCCTAGACTGAGGGTTCCTGGTAACTGACTAGGAACCTCCATTCAGAGAATGGCAATAGCCCTTATATATGACCCTAAGTCAGAATGGTTGGCACTCACATCTGACCTTGACTCGTCAGAAAGGCGGTAGCGCTTACACCTAACCCTAAGTCAGAATGGCCGACACTCACATCTGACCTTGACTTGTCAGAAAGGCAGTAGCCCTTACATCTGATCATGTAGGAACCAATCCTACAGTCACGTCAAAATGGTTGGCACTCACATCTGACATGGAAAGAAACAATCCTCTCAACATGACAGAATGGCGGTATCCCTTACATCTGATCAAGTAGGAACCAATCCTACAGTCACATTAGAATGGCCGACACTCACATCTGACATGGAAGGAAACAATCCTCTCACCATGACATAATGGCAACAACCCTTATATCTGATCAAGTAGGAACACATCCCTCAATTACATTAGAATGGCCATAGACTCATATCTGATCATGTGAGAACACATCTCATAGTCATATAAAAATTGCCCCTAGTCCTAGACTGAGTTTTCCTAGTAATTGACTAGGTACCTCCATTCAAAGAATGGCAATAGCCCTTATATCTGATCATGTAGGAACCAATCCTAGAGTCATATAAAAATGGTTCACCACTCATATCTGACATGGAAGGAACTAATCCTCTCACCATGATAGAATGGTGCAGCCCTTACATATGACCATGGAAGGAACCAATCCTCTCACCATGTCAGAATGGATCACAGACTCATCACTTCCCTTTGGAAGGAACCTCGATCTAGAGAACACCAGGCTTCTCCCTGAAGTACTCAAACTTCACTCTGGCCAATGGCTTCATCAACACATCAGCTATCTATTCATCCATCACAATATACTGGAGCTTCACTGCTCCCCTCTGCACCATATCCCTGATATAGTGATACTTGATCTCAATATGCTTCGACTTGTCATGGAACATCGGGTTCTCCGACAACTTCACACAACTCTGTTTGTCACAATATATACAAGTAGCATCCAACTGAAGATCAAATAAATCAGATAGTAGCTTCCTTAGCCATACTGCCTCATAAATAGCTGAACAAGCTGCGACATACTCTGCTTCAGCTATACTCAGTGCCACATAGGATTCTTTCGTACTAAACCAAGAGATCGCACCTGATCCCATACTGAAGCAACACCTGAAGTGATCTTCCTATCGATGGCACTACCTGCCCAATCTGAATCAACATAAACCTCCAGGTTAATATTCTGATTCGCATCATACTTGATCCCGTAATCAACTTTACCCTTCAGGTACCTCAGAATATGCTTTGCAGCAATCAAGTGAACATGTCTCAGATCTGTCAAGAATTAGCTCAAGGTGTTCACAGCAAAGGAAATATCTGGTCTTGTGTTCGTCAGGTACATCAAGGACCCAATCATCTGACGATACATCGTAGAATCAACCGTCTCTGATGAAGCATCACTCAATAGATTCAAGTTCGATGCCATAGGTGTGGTCATGGCCTTGTAGTCCATCATCCCAAATTTCTTCAGGATCTCTACTATATATTTCCCTTGTCCCAAGGAAATTCCATCTGCATTTTTCCACACCTCCATGCCTAGAAAATAATGAATCATACCCAATTCCTTCATTTCAAACTCAACAGCAAGCTTCCTCTTCATATCAGCAATCAACCCATCCACACCTGTTACAAAAAGATCATGTACATATAGTAGAAGCATAACTGGGTTGCCATCTTCAACCTTGTAGTAAAGGCTGGAATCTACTTTACTCTTGGTAAATACCAAACTAGATAGAAAGCTATCAATTCTGCCATACCATGTCCTGGGTTCCTGTTTCAAACCGTACAGGGATTTCTTCAATCTACATACATGATACTCCCTGTCGTGTGTCTCAAAACCGAGTGGCTACTCTACATATACTTCCTCTTCTATTACACCATTCAAGAAAGCAGTCTTGGCATCCATTTGGTGTATCTTCCATTTCATCACTACAGCCAGAGCAAGTACTGATCTGATGGAAGTGTATCTGGCTACAGGTGCAAAGGTTTCTTCATAATCTATTCCTTCTTTTTGGGACAAACCACGAGCAACAAATCTTGCTTTATATTTTTCTATGCTACCGTCTGTAGCATGCTTGATCTTGTAGATCCATTTGGAAGTTACAACTGACTTCCCTTCTGGTCTTGGGACAACATCCCAAACCTCATTTTTCATGATCGATTGATACTCTTTGATCATAGCATCCTTTCATTCTTTCTGTTCTACCTCTTCTTCATAATTGGAAGGTTCTTTATCAATGAAATCACATAATAATGCTACATATCCGGAACAAGACCTTGTCCTCTTTCTTTCTCTGTGATTCTCTTCTGGATCCCCATATCTTTCCGCACCTTGGATAGCTTCTCGTACCCAAGCAGGTTTCCTCTTATGAGGATTCTTCTCTAGAGGTGGATCTACAGGCTCTTGAGGTTCTTCGAATTCTCGATCTTCTTCTTGAGCTTCATCATTCATGGTTGTATCGTGAATTCTGGGTGCTTCTGATTCTTCAAAAACTTCAACAGGTTTCTTTCTAGATTTGCTGTAAGCTGATTCTTCATCAAATGTTACATCCTTGCTAATGTCAATCTTCTTGAATCCTAGGAAGTATATTCTGTAAGCCTTTGAGCTTTCGGAGTATCCCAGAAACATACCCTTCTTTCCTGAAGGATCTAATTTAGTTCTCTTCTCTTTTGGAATGTGTATGTACACTGGACAACCAAATATTCTGAGATGGATAACTTTTGGTTTCTTTCCAGAAAATACTTCTTCAGGTGTCTTTTTCTTGAGTACTCTATGTGGAGTATGGTTCTGTACATACACCGTTGTTCTAGCAGCTTCTGACCATATATGCATAGAAAGATCTTGATAGTTCTATTCTTCCTTTCTGCAATCCCATTTTGTTGAGGATTATATGGAGTGGACAACTCCCTCTTAATCTCTGAGCCTTTGCATAACTCTTTGAATTCATTCAATGTGAATTCTCTGCCATTATCTGATTGAAAGGTTTTGATATTCTTTTCTATGTGATTCTTGATCAAGGCTTTGAATTCCTTGAACTTGCTGGATACTTCATCCTTTTTCTTCATGAAATAAATCCATGTCTTCCTAGAAAAGTCATCAATAAAATAAACATAGTATACATACCCACTTAGTGAACTTGATGACATTGGACTGCATACATCGGAGTGGATGATTTCCAATATTCCTTTTGCTTTGCTTTCGCTACTTGGAAATGTCTTCTTTGTGTTATTTCCTTTCGCACATCCTTTGCAGACCCCATCATGTTTTGCTTGAATTTCTGGAGGACCTTCAATAGCTTTGCTTGCAAGTGGTAGTGCTCTATAATGCACATGTGCAAGCATTCTATGCCAAAGTTCATTTGGCTCTACTGTGTCATGGATCAAGGATTGCTCTGGATGGCCCTTCAATTTGTATAGGCATCCTTCTTGTTCCCCAATCACTATTGCATCATTAATAATATTTCCCTTTGGCCACATGAAAACTTGGCCACCTATAAATGAAACCCTCACGCCTTTTGCATCTAATGCAGATATGGAGAGAAGGTTCTTCTTGAGTCCTAGTACAAACAATACATCTTGCATCTTCATATAATTTCCAAAGTCTAGCTTATAGGAGGATTCCCCACTACCTTTTATTGGATACTGGTAGTCATCTCTGAGTTTCACCTTGTGAGGTGATTCATGTTCTGAAAGTTTTACAAAATACTCTTTGAATCCTGTCATATGTTTGGAATCCCCAATTTCTATAAGCCAATCATTGTTTTCATGTGTGATGTTTCTTGTGAGAGCAGAAATCAAGACATATTCTTCATCACTTGAAGAGTCTTCACTTTCATATCTGGTTCTCTTCTTGGATGGTTCATCATCCTCTGCAACATGAGCATGGTGTCTTCTCTTGTTTCCCTTTTTCTTATTTTGTCTTTTAGGACAATATTTTGCGAAGTGTCCTACTTCATCACATGTATAACATCTGCTTCTAGACAAATCTTTTCTAGAGTTAGTTTTATATAAATGCTTACCTCTGGAGTGATGAGAACTTCTTTTTCTTTTCTTGGAATGAACTGTGAGGGCTTGATCTTCACTTACCATCTTTTCTTCTCGAGCTGCTATCCGAGCTTCTTCTTGAGATCATTCTTCCCATAGTCTGCTAAACTTGACTAACTTCTTTCTGGCACATATCCCTTGAATAAAGGATTCACATGATCTAGGGAGACCATTAGAGGTGGTCATCACAACCTCTGAGTTCTCCACTTCTTCATCTACTGCATCCAGCTGTTCCTTGATCCGAGAGACCCTTGTAAAGTAATACTGGATGGTCTCAACATTATGGATCTTTACATTCTTCAGTTGGTTTCTCAGAGTCATCTTTCGGTTTATGTTCTTTCCTTCAAACAATTTGGTTAGGGAATCAAACATAGATTTAGGTGTCTTTAGGGAGGACACCTGTGGTATGAGGTGATCCTTGATTGAATGAGAAATAATCCTCTTTTCCATAACCAACTTCTTCTTGTGTAAGGCCTTAGCCTCATTTCCATCTAGAACTGGACCCTCCTCATTGATATAGGAGTCCAACTCATTTTCTTCCAGGACCAGGGAGATCCTATACTTTCAGGCTTGGAAGTTATTAGCTCCCTCAATATTTTCATCAAGCTTGGTATGATGAGACATCTTAACTGAGAACCTCAAATGGAAATACAAAAGATTTAGATCTTACCAAGTCAAGATGTCAGATCTGGATTTGGAGCTAGAATTCTGTAGTGCTGGTTCAGGAGCATATTAGGGTTTTTCTTTTCTAGAGTTCTATCCAACCAAATGCTTTGATCTTGATTTCTAAACTTTGATTTTGGGGAGGAGATCAATACTGGCTTGGACTCACTAAAAAATTCCACTTCTGTGGAAAGCATTAATTTTTGGCAGCAGTGTTGGGTCCAAAACTAAAAACCCTCAAAATTGGATTCTGCTTCGACAAAAAGATGTGCCCTAGGGAGGAGAGTTAGTCCAACCTTATTTTGCTGAAAATATGTGGAGAGAGATCCACAAAGTAGGAAGCCCTAGTTCCCGCAGCTACACAATGTCTTCTTCTCAGGTTATCTCTGATACCATGCTAGAATTTTATCATTCAAGCTAGCATTATATTAGGATATTTAACTAAGAGAATAATAGGCACAACAATCAAACATAAGAGACAATGAACACAGTGTTTTTCCTCAGGAAAACCATAAATGGAGAAAACCATGCAACTTCCTTAGAGATAAAATCAGCACCAAAAGTAAAACCCCAAAACAGTAAGATGATCTCCCGACAACAGTAACATATTTCTTCCTAGCCCCAGTGTCTTCTTCTTCCTCAGCTATGCGCACAACTGAGTGTGAGTGAGTGTGTAATAAATAGAAGGCTATCTCTCTATTTATACTAATTCCCGACTTGACTAAACCCTGTTGGGGCCGACTTCTCTAGGAGAGTCTAATAACCCTAGTGCCCCGAAACTGCGGGGACTTTATCCCTTGATCAATAGGAGGGTTACCCACAATGACTTGACGTGACTTATTTACATTATAGAATCTCTTGATAGGAACATCGGGGCATGACATGACTCAATTACATTACAGATACTTCCTGGAATAAACATCGGGGTATAGTACATGAAATATACAAGTGAATACATTCTGAAGTTACATATACATCAACAACTGCAATAATGGATTGGATCACCAAGAAGAAGAGGAGGACTCCAATTGAGATACTTCTTTATGTTTTTTAGATTCAGAAATTAATTTGCTTGATTCTATGGAAAAACATACTGATATTTTCTTTGAAACACTTGTAAGGAATCAGGTTTTAAATTATGAGATTTTAGATGAAGAAGTTCATGTCTCATTTGCAAATGGCCAGGATCATTCCTTGCATGGTTTTATTGAAGAGCATTTTGGAAGAGTGCTAAGAGATTTGCAGTTGGAGCAACCTTATCATGAAAAGCACTTAACATAAAATTTTGTTGGTTGTCATGATCTAGTGGAAGAATACATGGAGAAGCTTTGCAGTGGTAATGAATGGTTATGTCTTTACAATAGAGATAACAAATTTTATCACAACCTTTTTCCATCAAGTTTTTCATATCTATTTTTTATCAAGAATGAAGCTAAAGTTGGTTTATGGGATAATTTGATTGATCGGCTTCAATGGAATTTAGAAGTTACTTGACTGGGAATTGATGCTCAATAAGTATGGTAGGTAGGTATGAATAACCTCGACATGACGAGCATTTCTTACAGTAAATTTTTAGTTTGTTTAAGCATCAGTTCAGTTTTTTGTTTTCAAAGCATGTTAAGAATTTCAGGAAATCTTGGGAGTAGCCCAATGGATTTGGCACCTGGTATACAGGGTTCTTTGCTACCTCGGAGGGAGGATAGAATCTCGAGTTGGAGCCAGTTGTTAGCACCATTTTTGGGCTAAGAAATTGATAAGCATTTGGCAAGTAGATGGAGAAATAAGGTTAGAAAATTCCCTTATCATATGAGCATGATGAATGCTAATGAGATTTTGCAGGTTTTTCAAAGGATCATTTCTAAATTGGAGATACAAAAACAATTGAAAAATTCCTGTTTCAGATTTGCTAATGAATAATAATGAAGAAATCCACTCCGGGTTAAATGGTGACAGCAAATGAACGTCTTGGATGCACAACAAACAAAATCAAAGGCCAAAAATCATTTTCGCCGAAGGAAAGTCGGGAGCGGGAAGAGGTAAAATTTTGATTATAAAAGGTAGGAAATCCAACGTTCGCTTTCCATGCACCAAGATCCGACGGTCATGGAGGATTTCCACACAAATGGATGGTCCAGAAAAGAAGGAAGCGAAAAGGTGGAAGAGGAAAAGGGACAAAATTTGGTCATAAAGTTGGTATTTCTGCCTTTTGCTTTCCGCTAAAGGCGGAAGTGGAAAGGAAAAATCACTATCATGAAAGTTGGATGATATGCCTTCCGGTAAAGGAGGAAGCGGAAATCCAGGAGTAGAAGGGTCAAAATCGAGCTCAAAGAAAGTTGAAAATTTGCTTTCCTCATTCTGTTTTTTGCAAAAGGTGAAAGTGGAAGGGCAGAAGCCGAAAGGCAGAGGCGAAAGAGGAGAATTTTTTATGAAGAAAGTTGGAAGATCTACGTTCTGTTTTCCTCTAAAGGCGGAAAGGAGGAAGCAGAAAGATCTTGTTAGCATCAGAATTGAACCAAAGGTTGCAGAAGGGCTCGCTCCTGGGTAATAGCAAAACCACTTTTGGTCGCACCTCCAGCCCTACGTGGTCAGAGAGGGATATCTCGTTCATCACCGGATCAGCTCCACATAAGGTTGTTAGTCTTGTGTGTCACTAGAGTCTACTCCGCATAGGATTTTCAATCGGTATGATCAGGGGGATAGGATCCTGAATGGGGCAAAGTGGGTCGAGGTAGGTGCATGGTGGAGTTATCGAGGTTAAAGGACCATGGGAAAATGGAGTCGAAACCTATGCAAGAAATAATTATAGATGGAAAGAATGACAAAAGGTAGCAAACGGAGGCAGGATAGCTGCTGATTTCCCAATCAGGAGATTTTAGAGGGTGTTTTGGAGGACAAGAAAGGACAGTCCATCTCATGGAGCATCGGTGAGATGAATTCCATGAGACTTTAGAAGAACCATTGTTAATTCCTGGAACAGCAGTCAGAGTGTAGCAATAATGAATTCCGAACCACTATACCCTATGTTGCAGGCATGACAGCAATAAACAAATGGAGTGAAAACAAGGAAACACAATTTACACGTAAAGAAAGCACTTATTGGGAAAAACAACAACACAGGAATCTCTGCTGTGAATGATAGTATTCCGTTGCAATTTTATTCATACACAGGTATCAAGCTTTTACAAATGGGAGCCTCAACCTGGGATTGTTTCCCAATCCAATTCTCTAACTCCTTTCTCCCTCTATCAGGAGCATTTTTATACAATCCTAATGCTGAGACTACAGAATAAAAAACTGTTACAAGTTGCCATCCGATGTTAATAGTGCAAAGAGTGGGCTATTGCCACGTTTTACAAATATAAACAAACATTATGGATATAGAGCATGTGATAACACGGGCTGACAACATAGAGCCTCCCACAATCCTGCTTCGTGAAAATGACTCCCACGCAACGTGCTGTCGAACGATTATCTGCACAGGCTGCCTTGGACCCATTTTGGGTCTCCTTGTCCAGGTGGAGGCTGCTGATCAAAGGCTGACAAGAAGGCCCAAGTCCTTCTCTCTACCACTCTTCTAACCTCATCCTCCATCTGGTAACATTGTTATAGGAGGAGGCCAGAGAGAGGGTGGCCAAACGCTAGGTGATGATAAGCAACTTAAGAAGCTTATGATCCTTGTACTATCTTATTCCTCCTATGAGGAGGATCTTCCTATGAGCCATGGAGGTAGGTGTGCACTTGTCCCTCTCTTTTCCCATGACTAAGCAGCCAAATGGAACCCCCAGGAATGGCGTTGGAGGCTTTGGACCCCCCTGGTCCCAGCACGAGCTTTTGCTTCAACAGTTCTGCCACTACTATGAGCTGGGACTTCGAAGGTCGGGACTACAGTCGGGAGTGTCAGAGGGACGTCGCTAGGATTTCCAAACCCATGCACCACATATCCAGATACTGGGTGGTGTAGAAGTGGGTGAATCCCTCTTGGTATCTAACATCTGTGCCCTAGTGGTTGAAAGTCTTCTGGCATGGACAACCAGAACACATATTTCAGGCCTGCTTACCAAGAGTACTCCTTGTCGAACTAATTTCTCGAGCCACATTGTCATTGTTGTTTATGGAAGACCTCGACACTGCTTTGGGATTCAACCTCATATAGATCATACCATCTACACAATTCCATGTCTCAAAGCTCTTAAGAAGGTGGTGCTATATAGTGCGAGTAGGAAAGGCTTTGGGAAGGGCTGCTTCTTTGAAATGACTGCGATGGTGGCATGTGTGGCACCAGAGCGGAGATTTTTCCCTCCTGATGTTCAATCATATTATACAGCATGGCTAAGATTCCAAATAATTTTCGCGTGGCTGCCAAGCTGGTTCTAAGGGTTGCGAATTTGACCATATCCTGCCTTTTTCATTACCTTGATGGTGGTGTCAGCTGTTTTAGTTCGCAACATCCCTCGGTCTTGTGTAAATGCTAGGTTTGTCGCCTCAATGAATCAAACCCCTATCTCTCTCATAGTTTACATCGAAACCAAAACTGTGCCACACTTGCAATCCTGGGAGTTTCACCATGGGATGAGAGTTCCACCTTAGGCATATCTCGAATGGCGTCAGAGGAATCGGCCAATCTGTGATGAGACAGATTACACATGTGAACACCCCCTCCACAGTCATTTCCACATAGGATGGGAGATTTTCACTTTGGGATTCTTCTTCAGTCGTTCAATCAAAGGAAGATTTTGTATCCACGGTTCATGTTCCCCCCCGCCACCAACCTTTCTCTTCGGTACACCATGGGCAGTTTGGATCGTGATACATTTTGAGCCGCAGATCGAGGTCGACCCTCATGCAGCCATCGATCGGAATAGGCCCCACCCTTTTTCACAATGGAGAACTCAACTATTTTCCCGTGCTAGTTTTCCCCACAAAATGAACCATAGTCGTTGATCTTTTCTCACTTTTATCACAGCCATTGATCCCCTTTGACCTCTACACCTTTTCACAATTTGAGATTGCGGTTTTACCCACACAAGTATGGATTGAAAAATTATTGTAGGCCATAGATCTTCCCCAAGCCACATCTCAACCATTGAAGGCTTATGGTCATTAACGGATTTTTTGATCCTGGAAAGGATCTTGGACCGTGCATGTTTGTCCTCACGAAGCGATCCGGAACTGTTGATCTACCTTTGATCAATCACATCCCTTGAATATGGATCACGCCCAATGTCACAATACACTTTCCGCTTTCATCATTGAAGGATGGTCACACTAGATTCGAGGGGCTAGGACCCTTACCGAACCTCTGTCAAGCCCTCGAATCAACTGTTAAAACAAAGTGTTAACAACTAGCTCCATGAGGGATGCTATCCTCCTAGCAAGGTAGTAAAGAACCCCTGTAGAACAAGTGCTGAATCCATTGGGCCACCTTTAGCTCATCTTGGGACTCTCCATTCTGCTTCATGTTGCTACTTTAGCGAATACATGACACTCTTGCAAATCATGCTGGAGACTGTAAACCTGTGATGGTAACTGAAAATGGAAACAAACTGAAAATAGTAATGAAGGAAATGCTCGATAATATATGAGATTATTTTCTCCTACCTACTCTACTTAACTTTGTACACAAGTCCAACTAAATGAAACCAGACTTCCAGTGAATCCAATCAGGCAACTTGCCTAATATTCTTGTTCTTGCATGGTGCTCGATGGAAAAAAATGAAACAAATAATGGGAGAAGGAAAAGATGGACAAAATGATCTTCAAAGCAGAGATGCAACCAATCTTTGCATTCACCTAGACCCTCCATGTATTTGGCTATGGGGTGATAGAACTCACGACAACCTCCAGCATGTTCTGTCGCTTGCTCATGAGAAAGTTTCCCGGAGCTTCCTACTTCTAGGGAGTTGTCAGGATGACACTTGGAAGATTGCAGACGAGGACCTACAGAATATTTCTTTAATGGGACATCCGCCTCTCTGCCCAAAATTTCTGCAACGAGGGCTTGATGTGTTTCGAGATGGAGGTCCTCAGCTTCTCCGGTGGGACTGAGTAGGCATACTTCTTCCTGGTGAGGCGACGTTCCTGAAAGCGGAATATCAGAAAAAAAAAAGTGTTTATCTGTAAACTGTTGCATCCACCTCCATTCTTGCACAAGTTTTTGGCTTGTGCCAACTCCGTTTCTTTCTGCTTTTGCTTGGAGGCCTTGATTATATGCCTTATCAATTCAAAAGAGGCATAGCATAAGGGTAAGCTATCACCTCCAGTGCCTTCATTGTCTTTTCTCATTTCGACCTCCTGATTTTGCTTTGCACTTTGATTTTTTTCATCAAAAGGTGTCATTTCAATAGCTGGCTCATATTGCAGATACTCTTATTCATATTCGTCGTACATAGGTGCACCAATTTCCTTCTCGAAATCATCTTTAGTTGACTAGGAGCGAGGCGGGTCACCATCTTCAGAGAATAGTCCCGCAGGACTGTTTATTTCATCCTCAAGCTGACCATCTTTCTGCGTATCATGAGAGATCTTTGATGCGCCATAGGCTTCCCTCTTTTGCTTGTAGGGCCCAACCAATTTGTAGGCATCCGTTAGCTCACCACCATTGTCCTGATCTGATGGTGTCCTAGACATCTTAAGGTTCTCGTCAACCTCCAAACAATCAATGAACATCTGCTGTAGGGTGGTTGATCTTCTCTCCAAAAGAAGCAAGGACATGTCAGGAGGAAAGGCGGTTGCATAATAGATCTTAGCAGCATTCTCAAGAGGTTGAACTTCCTTAGGAATGTTATAGTAACAGCTCGTGAATCTTTTATTAAAATTGGATACAGCCTCTCCTTCACGTCTCCTCAAAGAATAAAAATCTGAGAGTATTTTCTCTAATGGCCGGCTCCTTCCCCAAAACCTCAAGAATGTGCAAGAAATCTCTTCCCAAGTATGGATGGACTTAGGCTGCAAATGTTTGAACCATGCTTTGGCATCCCCTTGTAGGGACAGAGCAAATGTCCACATGCGGACATCGTCATGTTCTATCTCGAAAAGGTCAGAGAAATGTTCAAAAAATTTAATATGTTTTTCAGCAGTCAAGTCTTCAGATTCCCCATCGAACTTGGGGAGGTAATTGTGATATGTCGCGGGAAGATCATGGAGGATACGAGGTAATCGCAATGGTTTATATCGGCTTGGAGAAATGGGGGAGACAGGATTAGGTACAATAGCTGAACTATCGCCCGAGGCTTCATGAATTTCACAGGGGTGTTCTTTGACGTTGGGTGCCCCCGGATAAAGATCTAGGCTGAAATAAAATGTGTAATATGACGCAATGCTTTCGGTTCATAAAGAAGGATAAACAGGGACATATTCATGGTTCTGATCAGGATGAGAGGGGCCAGAGAAAGCTATTTTGACGAATCTAAAAAAGGATAAGAGAAAACTTACAAGGTAGGATAAGGAATCCTAAAAGAAACACGGACTCAAGTGCTTGGACCTCCCATCGTACATTTCTGAGTTTTATGAGGCTTCATTCCCAAGCGGGGTCTGCCAGCCTTCCTTGGTCATCAGATTTTTCTAGATCACATCACCACCAGAGTCACCGACATCTGAATCCTTCAAGAGTGGAGTCATGAGGTGAAATATGCTTAAGCTTCTTGGTGTCTGACCGATTGTTCACCATCAACAGTAAGATCTGAGTCTTTATCGTTCTTATTGGGGAGGATCTTCAAGTTTGTTCCCTGGCAGCAGTGCCAGTTTTTTAGCACCGGAATTGAACCAAAGGTTGTGGAAGGGCTCGCTCCCAGGTAATAGAAAAATATCTTTTTGTCGTGCCTCCAGCCCTACGCGGTCAGAGAGGGATCTCTTGTTCGTCACCAGAGCAGCTCCACATAATGTTGTTAGTCTTCTGTGTCACCGGAGTCTACTTCACATAGGATTTTCAATCGATATGGTCAGGGGGCTAGGATTTTGAATGAGGAAAAGTGGGTCGAGGTAGGTGCATGGTGGGGTTATCAGGGTTAAAGGACCATTGGAAAATGGAGTCGAAACCTACGCAAGAAACGATTGCATATGGAAATAATTATGAAAGGTAGAAAACGGAGGCAAGATAGCTGCTGATTTCCCAATCAGGAGATTTTAGCGGGTGTTTTGGAGGACAAGAAAGGACAGTCCATCTCATGGAGCATTGGCTAGATGAATTCCATGAAACTTTAGAAGAACCATTGTTATTTCCTGGAACAATAGTCGGAGCATAGCAAGTATGAATTCCGAACAACTATACCTTATGTTGCAGGCATGAAAGCAATAAACAAAATGGAGTGAAAACAAGGAAACACAATTTACACGTAAAGAAATCTCTTATTGGGAAAAACAACAACATAGGAATCTCTGCTGTGAATGACAGTCTTCCATTGCAATTTTATTCATACACAGGTATCAAGATTTTACAAATGGGAGCCTCAACCCGAGATTGTTTTCCAATCCAATTCTCTAACTCCTTTCTCCCTCTATCATGAGCGTTTTTATACAATCCTAATGTTGGGACTACAGAATAAAAAAATGTTACAAGTTGCCATCCGGTGTTAATAGTGCAAACAGTGGGCTATTGCCACGTTTTACAAATATAAAGAAACATTATGGAGACGGAGCGCATGATAACACGGGATGACAGCGCAGAGCCTCCCACAATCCTACTTCGTGAAAATGACTCCCATGCGATGTGTTAATGAACAATTGTCTGCCGCAGGCTGCCCTAGATCCATTTTGGGTCTCCTTGTGTAGCTGGAGGCTACCAATCAAAGGATGACAAGAAGGCCCAAATCCTTCTCTCTACTACTCTTCCGACCTCATCCTACATCTGGTAACATTTTTATAGGAGGAGGCCAGAGAGAGAGTGGCCAAACGCTAGGTGATGATAAGTGACTTCAGAATCTTATCATCCTTGTACTATCTTCTTCCTCCTATGAGGAGGATCTTCCCACGAACCATGCAGGCAGGTGTGCACCTATCCCTCTCTTTGCCCACAACTAAGCAGCCAAATGGAACCCCCAGGAATGGCATTGGAGGCTTTGGACCCACCTGGTCCCAGCATGAGCTTTTGCTCCAACAGTTCTTCCACTACTGCGAGCTGGGACTTTGAAGGTTAGGACTGCAGCCGGGAGTGCCAGAGGGACGTCGCTAGGATGTCCAAACCCATGCAATGCATATCCAGAGACTAGGTGGTGTAGAATCGAGTGAATCCATCTTGGTATATAACATCTGTGCCCCGGTGGTTGAAAGTATTCTAGCATGGACAACCAGAACACAGATTTCGGGCCTGCTTACCAAGAGTACTCCTTGTCGAACTAATTTCTTGAACCACACTATCATGGTTGTCTATGGAAGACCTCGACACTGCTTTGGGATTCAACCTCATATAGATCTTACCATCTACACAATTCTATATCTCAAAGCTATTTAGAAGGTGGTGCTATATAGCGCGAGCAGGAAAGGCTTCGGGAAGGGCTACTTCTTTGAAATGGCTACGATGGTGGCATGTGTGGCGCCAGAGCGGAGCTTTTTCCCTCTTGATGTTCAATCATATTATACGACATGGCTAATATTTTGAATCATTTCTGTGTGGCTTCCAAGTTGGTTCTAAGGGTTGTAGATTTGATCATCTCCTGCCTTTTCCGTCACCTTGATGGTGGTGTTGGCTATTTTAGTTCGCAGCATCCCTCGGTCTCGTGTAAATTCCAGGTTTGTCGCCTCAACGAATCAAACCTCTATCTCTCTCACAGTTTACATTGAAATGAAAACTATGCCATGCTTGCAATCTGGGGAGTTGCGCCACGGGATGAGACTTCCACCTTAGGCGTCTCCCGAATGACATCAAAGAAATTGGCCAATCTGTGATGAGATAGATTACACGTGTGAACACCCCCTCCGCTGTCATTTCCACACAGGGTGGGAGATTTGCACTTTAGGAGTCTTCTTCAGCTGTTCGATCAAAGGAAGCTTTTGTATCCACCATCCACGTTCCACCTATCCCATCGCCAACCTTTCTCTTCGGTACACCATGGGCGGTTTGGATCGTGATACGTTATGATCCGCAGATTGAGGTCAGCCCTCATGTAGCCATTGATCGGAATAGGACCTGCCCTTTTTCACAATGGATAACTCAACTATTCACCCGTGCTGGTTCACCCCGTGAAATGAACCGTAGCCACTGATCTTTTCTCGCTTTTATCACAGTCATTGATCCCCTTTGACCTCTACGCCTTTTCACGATTTGAGATTGTGGTTTTACCCGCACAAGTATGGATTGCGAAATCACTGTAGGCCGTAGATCTTCCCCAAGCCACATCTCAACCGTCGAAAGCTTCCGGTCATTAATGGATTTCACGATCTGGGAAAGGAGCCTAGACTGTGCATGTTTGTTTGCACAAAGCGATCCGAAACCATTGATCTACCTCTGATCAATTGCAAGCCTTGAATATGGATCGCACCCAATGTCATGATACACTTGCCACTTTCATCGTTGAAGGATGGTCACACGAGATTCGAGGGGCTGAGACCCTTAACGAACCTCTGTCAAGCCCTCGAATCAACTATTAAAATAGAGTGTTAATAGATCCAAATCAAGATTCAAGAAAGTTGGAAGATCCACGTTCCATTTTCTGTTAGAGGTGGAAGTGGAAGGGCGGAAGCGGAAATGCGGAGGCGAAAGAGGAGAAGTTTCGATGAAGAAAGTTAGAGGATCTGCATTGTGCTTTATGCTAAAGGCAGTGTTATATTTTTATCACTTAATCAATATGATCTAGGATCTTATATGAGATAATAACATGCACAATAATAATCACAAGAGACAAGAGACACAAATAATTTTCCTTGGGGAAACCATAAAGGAGAAAACCCCACAACTTCCTCAGATATAGAATGAGAATCAATAACAAAAGTAAGACCCGAAGACACAAAGATGATCTCTGACAGTTTTTCTCTCTCTCACTTGTGCAAGCTCCTCCTCTCTCCCTCATGTGCTACAGTTGAGTGAGTGTGTGTTTCAAATAGAGAGTCTCACTCTCTATTTATACTAGTTTTCCACTTGAAAATTGCTCTACAGGGTCAACCTCACTAGGAGAGTCTAATAACCCTAATACCCCTAAAATGTGGGGATTATTTCCCTAACTTACAATGGAGGGTTAACCTCAACTCAATTGCGGGGACTATTTCCCTGAATTACAATGGAGGCTTAACCTCAATGAATTTACATGACTTTATTATATTAATGACTCTCATGATTGGAGGAACAAACATATCTGTTGGGGTATAATGAAATACAATAAGAAATATACAAGTGAATACTTTCTGAAGTTACAAATACATCAACACTCCCTCTTAACTAGGAAGGTATTATCTTGACACAGTTCACCAGCACAAGTCTTCATTACTGGATCATCATCAAATATGGATCATCATCATCATCACTACTCCCTCTATCTCGAGCAAATGGTGCTATCTCTCAATTCTATTCATCATAGGAATTTCTATAGAGCCAACCCTTTTTCATGCTAGATGTAGGTCTCAACACTTATATCTGACCATGGGAGGCCCAACCTGCCACCATGTTGGAAAGGCCCAACTCTTACATCTAACCATGGGAGGCATAGCCTGCCACCATGTTAGAAAGGCCCATCACTTACATCTGACCATGGGAGGCCTAGCTTTCCACGATGTTGAAAAGGCCCAGTGCTTACATTTGACCATGGGAGGCCCAGCCTGCCACCATTTCATAAAGGCTATGCACTTACATCTTACCATGGGAGGCCCAGCTTGCCACAATGTCAAAAAGTATCTGCACTTGCATATGACCATGGGAGGCCCAGCCTTGCACCATGTTAGAAAGGCTCTGCACTTACATCTGACCATGGGAGGCCCATCTGGCCACCATGTTAGAAAGGATTTGCACTTACATCTACCAGCATGGTAGGACACCCCTACTACCATCCAGGGAAAGGTTCTCAGAATCATCACTTCCCCTTGGAAGGAACCTCAATTTGAAGAACACCAAGTTTATCTCTAAAGTATTCAAACTTCACTATGGCCATTTCTAGCATAGAATCACATCAGGGATTATTATGTCCAAGGATAACCTATGAGATTTACCATGACTAATTACATCCAAGGACAACCTACAAGACCAATTACGTCTAAGCAACCTACGAGCTTCACCGGGATTTTATGCTCAGACAACTTGTCTCATCGGTTATGCTATAACTCCCTCTTTTGAGAGATCTTCATCTGGATCACAAACTGGAGATTCACCACTTCTCTTTGCATCATACAAAAATTCAAGTCAGATCAATCAAATCAAATAGTAGCTTTCAAAAGAAACATACTACCTCCCAAATAGCCAAGCAAGTGGCAACATATTTTTCCTTGACTGTACTCAGCGCCATGCAAGATTCCATCTTGCCAAACTAGTAACCCATTTTGGATCTCAAATTGAAGAAGCATTCCAAGGTGCTCTTCTTCTCATTGGAGCTACCAATCCGAATCAACATAACCATGTAGGTTAGTCTTTTGATTCATATCATACTTGATCCCACACTCAACTGTACCCTTGAGGTACCTCACTGCATGATTTGCAACTAGGAACATCAACTAACAAAACATCTGACGATACATCATGGCATCAACCATCTCTGATGAAGAATCACTCAATAGCTTCAGGTTCATTTCCATAGGTGTGGCCATGGCCTTGCATTCCATCATCCCGAACCTCTCTCCACTCCATACTTCCCTTGTCCAAGGGATATTACCTATGCACTCTTCCACACCTCCATGCCTAGAAATTAATGCATCATATGCATGTCCTTCATCTCAAACTTGGTAGCAAGTCTCCTTCTTGCATCTTTAATGAGTTCCTCTTTTCTTGTTAGGAACAGGTCATCGACTTATAACAGGAGCATCACTGGTAATTCACCTTCAACCTTGGAGAAAAGGTTGGAGTCCTTTTTACTCTTAGTAAAGCCTAGAGCCATCAGTAATATATCCATCCTATCGTACCATGTTGAACCTTAGAATCTTCTGTAGTAACTCCCTATGAAGTGGAACATCATTCTCCCTTTTCCTTTCGTACTCTATGTATTTAAACATTCTGTACTGGAGTGATAAGTAGCTTTCTTTGCTACTAATATTCTATGTATCCATCTAGGGTCACTGGATAACAACATCCTCTATCTTGAACCTTTTCAAAAGTTTTTCTCGCACCCATCTATGAGCTTGTCATCCTCTATAGGATTTTATCTTCAACCTTGTAGCAAAGGTTAAGATCTTCATCACTCTAGGTGATATTCAAGCTCCTCATGTATGTGTTATCCCATGGGTGCCTTTTGAGCTCGTACAAGGCCTTCTTTAATTTGCACACATGAGTCTTCCTGTCACGTGTCTTAACTTCCAGTGGATGCAAATGTCTCTTTGTATTCTATGCCTTCTTTCTATGAGAATTCTCGTGCTACAAATATTTCCTTGTATCCCATGATGTTTCCATCTACTGCATGCTAAATCTTGTAGACCATATGGAAGACACTACGGACTTCCCTTCAGATCTCAATACCGCATCCTAGACATCATTCTTCTTGAACTGGTACTCTCCTTCCCTTTCTTCTTGGCTACTTCTTCATAGCTAGAAGGCTCTGCATCAATGATGTCACTCAACAATGTCACATAACTAGAGTGTGTCTGAGGCCTCTTGAAGTCTCGTCATACTATTCTTCATTTTGGATTATTTCTTTAACTAGCGTCACTTGTTCTTCGGAAAAAGTCTCATCCTTCTTTTCTTGTAGGAGATTGTACGCGATCTTTCCTACAAGTTAAATGAACCAGTCGTATGGTTAGACACATTTCATAAGGAAGATTCATAATGGCAAATTATTATGCATAAATATATAGTCATGCAACTATTTTAGCCAATACAACATTCATCCATATCTGGTATACACAGAAACTTTCTAGACGCCTTCCATCTCTACCATAACATTATTGAGATTGTGCACTAATCCCAATAAGTCAACAAATAGGTTTCATCCTAGATAAGTAGCAATGGAGTGTTATATAGAACTATATGCTACTTACCCATAACATGCATAGTAGTATATTGTTCATTAATGCAGAAATTCTGTCATGCATAATACATTTCACAACTAAACAATGTCATATAAACAACTAGATATATAGGAAAATACAATTCAAATACTTATCTTTATTTGTTTCGTGGGTAGACTCCTTCTTGATCCTTAAGATTCATCATCTTCTACATTCATCAGTTCTTATCCAAATTCTAAGATGGATAAGAGGTTCTTCAAGAATTGAGTCCTTCATATTCCTCATCGCTTGATGGATCTTCTTTGAATCATGAGAGATTGATCTTTACTTGCTCCCATCTATTAACTTTTCATATGCTTAGCTAAGACATTAGTACTTCATTTCATTTTCATAACAAAAGCATATAAACAGGATCACTGAAAGATAGACAAGCACAACCATACAAAAGGAACACAAAGATTTATCCTAGGAAAACCCTAAAGGGAAAAACCCAGCAAAAGCTTCCTCAATATAGATGCCCAAAAAGATAAAAGATAAAACCAGCAAGGAGATCAAATCCTGATCCTCCTCCTTCTCCAGCTACTTCTCTTCTCCACTAATGTGCCACACAAGTGAGAGTGTGTGTCTCAAATGAGGAGAGCTACACCTCTATTTATATTCATCCGTTCACTTCAATTAACTCACCTGACATGTAGGCTCGAGTTAATCATGTAGGCTCGAGTTACACATGTAGGCTCAAGTAACCACACTGGGGTGCTAATGACCCACCTTTACAATTTGAGGGGTCAACCTCATGACTCTTATTAGTTCTTTCGATTAGAATCATCGGGGTACAAGATAATACAAGTGGTTCTCCCGGTAGGACCATCGGGGACGACAAAAAATACATATAGAATATTCTTCGAAGTTAAAATATTTCAACACTCCCCCTTAACGAGAAGGTTATTCTACAACAACAACAACAATAGTAGGAGAGGAAATCATCAACATCATCAGGGTAACACATCTATAAATCATTGGAATATTTTCAACATCATGTAGCCTTCATCTTCAATCTTTAGTCTTCAACATCATCAGTACTTTGACCGCTTCGGTCAGCATCATCTTGACTCTTCAATCAGCAGCAACATCTTCAGCACTTTGACCTTTCGATCAGCAACATCTTCAGCACTTTGACCTTTCAATCAGCAACATCATCTTCAACACTTTGACCTTTCGATTAGCAACATCATCTTCAACAATTTGACCTTTAGATCAGCAACATCTTCTTCAGCACTTTGGCCTTTTGATCAACAACAACATCATCATCATACTCTGATACTTCAATCAGACTCATCATTATCATCAGCCTCTGATCTTTCGATTAGAACCATCATCAACCGAACATCATCATACTCTAACATCAACTCATCATCATATTTTGATCTTTCGATCAGTACGTCATCATAATCATACTTTGATAATATGGTGTTAACACCTCTACCTAGCAGGGGGTCGAAGAGACCATGGTAAAGAGAAATAATGGTTGCTTGAAAACTTTGGTTAAATATAATGGTGTGAAAGTATGATAAAGGGCGCGTAAGCAATGAAATTATCACATGATCCAATGGTGTAGAGCAAGGAAATGGAGATCGATGGCTTATGATATACCCGCTCTATGAAGATGCACAGATGATAAGGACATATGGAGAATAATTAACAAGATACGAAGATCAACGGTCACAAATATAGCTCGACGAAATCTACGATCAATGTGAAGTCCGCTCCGTAAACTTGCACGTTCGTTAAAATGAAGGAGCTCAGCGGAATGGGTACGTGTAGGCTTATCCGACGGCTGGAAAATAAAGGGAAAATGCATTGACGGTCATCGATGGATCCGGAGGATGGAGTTGCGTGATGGTTGGAGAAGAAAAGTGGAAGCGGAATGGAAACCGCGGTACATGCGGCAGTTTGTAGTGCATTCCGTGGGGAAAAGCAGTTTGAGGGAAACCACTAAAGGGGGCCTCCGGAGTGGGCTTCTATATAAATGGAGTTGACTTGTTTGAAGAATTATTTTTTATTATGCCAAACGAATGAAAAGGGCTGCTTGCTCACCACTCTTTAACAGTCAACCTCGAGTATATGCGGTTACAGTAGCAAGTATGTCCCGAATACTTGAATTTCATCTGCCGAATTACTGTTGTTTTTCTGTATTATGGATAAAGGGAAAGGTTTACAAGGGTTTAACTGAGTTCTGGATGAGAGAGAAGAATACCTGGTTGACAGAGATAGAGGAGTATATGATCCTTTCTTGTCTGTGGGAAGTGCATCTATTATCAAAGAAATATTATGGCGATACAATTCGCAGGGAAATGACACTTTAAATGCTTGTAAATCATTTTTGTATCATTTTGACATTGAGCAAACCCTACATTTTCCTGAGTTTTCCGAGTGGTGTGCAGTTAACTATTCTTCTTATGAGAGAGTTATTGTAAGTCATTCTACGTCTAGGATACTGTGTAAAATTGATGCAAAGGCCATCCGTGAAAACCTGAACTTGCCCGACAATTACCTCGATAGTCGTGAGTCTGTAAATGAGTCTGTTGTAGCTGAAGTGTACAAAAATTGTGAAATTGAGGTTCATTGTAAATTCTTGTCTAGTATTCTTAACGAGGGTTAGTCACTGGATGGTCTCTTTCTGCCATATCATGTTCACATTTTCAGGGATGAAGTTCAATTGGTTGTGTCTTTAGTCTGTCAGGTCTTGGGGTTTAGATGATGACTGTCATGTCAATGAAGTCATCTTGGGCTTCATATTAAAAATGAGTTCGATTAGTTCTGAGTCTCAATCAGTTCATGTCTTCAGTTTAGACGAATATCTAGCAGAAGCTATACATCTCCAATTGAGTGAGTTTCTAAAAGTCAGGTTTTTCAAGTTTCAAACTTATTTGCTGAACATGTTACTATGTTCGAATGTCACCGAATTGCAGTTCTTAAGTACAATATTCTCTTCATATTTGCCCAAGCAAATCAACATGTTTGAATTTGCAAATTCTATCATGTCAGAAATATATAAGATGATGTTTGATGAAGTGTTACCCCGAGTATTGGAAGAAATGAAGAGCATGATGCAATCCTCACCTGAGGATAGGATTGGAGATTGGTTCTTGTATAAGGACTTCATCGTTTTGAGAATATATGGTTTTACTGGAGAGCCTTATAGGCTTCCTACTTTCCTTACTCCAAGTATTTTTGCATTGGAATATATGAGACAGAGATTGCATGCAGAAGAAGAACACTTTGGGGCTTTCAAGAAATCTTCCAATATCAAGTTCCCTCTTAAAGTTGGTTCTTTTATTTTTAAAAATAAGGGTGCTCTGGTGTTTGTAGAGAAATTGTTGGAAAGCATGGATTTTGAAAGGGAGCAAAGGGTCAATTATGAACCCTAGCATATAATTTCCCCGAGAAAACAAGCAAATAAAAATAAGCCATCTGACCATCAGTTTGTTGAAGGTCTAAATGAAGTAGCCAATTTATTTTACTTTGTGGAAATTCCAGGATCTGATGAAAATACAAGTAGTAGACTGTTTACAGTATCTCAAATGACAGATGGTTCTAATATTTTGGTTAAAATAAGTCTTTCTGAAGTTGAAAGTATGGAAATAGATGAGGATGGTTCACATAAAAAGGCCAAATTGTTTCAAGATGATAAAATTTTAAGTGAAGTTATTTCAGATGATTTAAAAAGAGTTGCTTTGGTTCCTACAAAATCTGTACAGGTGAGTCAGTTTTCTTTTGAAAGTGTAGATAATACAGAATCAGGTCCAGTTTTCAAATCTAAAGAAGATCTCATGACTAGTTATGTGGAGAAGCAAAAGCAGTCCCTAGAAGAAATAATGAATCTACTCCCGCAGGTGAGAAGTCTAAATAATCCAAAGACTTCCTTGATTTCTACCTGGGACGTAGAATGAAATACTTTTAAATAGGCCATGGTAAGTGATAAGAAGGTGTCAGAAATGGAAGTGAGATTAGACAAGATCAGTGTACCAGATAAAATACAGTTACATAAATAAACGGGAGACATTATTTATTCAGATTTATTGCATGTTATGGTAAGAATTAATAAGTTACAAGTTTTGGTTGACAAATTGGAAGTTCAATTAAAACATGAGAAGGTTGAAAACAAGGCTAATTACATTCAAATGAAAAAAGATGCAAGCAGACATCGTAAGCTCAGGAAATGAAACAGGTAACACCCAGGCAATCAAAAGACTTCTAGAAGAAAAAGACAATGCCCTCCAGGTACTGAAGAAGAGATTGAAAATCCCGAGTACAGAACATGTCCAGTCATCAGAATTATTAGCATTGCAGGAGGAGAAGGACAAGATTCATCAGGATATGATGGAGTATAAAGGAAAGACTGTAAAATTACAAGAAGAAAAGGATAAGTGGCAAGCAGAACGGAACGAGTTAATAGCACAAATTTCACAGGTGAAAAGGGATCAAAATGAAGAAAAAGAAATCATGGAGGAACTAATGAGCCAGAATCCCACTGATGAGGACTTAACTATTGTGAATATTGAAAAATATTTAAATGATTTTTCTGCAGATGACTTACTAGTGCCCATGTCCCAAGTCAACTTGAAAGATGAAGAGATAAGAGAATTAAAAGAGGAAAATGAAAAAATCAAATTTGAGCTAGCCAAAGTGACTGAGAATAAGAATAAGATATTACAAGATAAAAGTCAATTACAGAAGAAATTTAGTGAATTGAAAGAAAGGAACATAGGAAAGGGTCCTCTCCAGGGAGCTAAACACATAATCTGGGATACATTATCTGTGGAAATTACTAAGTTCAGGCATTATTTGAACTTCATTGATGATCAAAGTATATTGGTCAATTTAGCCAATCAAATACTGAAGTTAGTAAATGAAACCATGGAGAGGAAACCCCTTGGCACAACTCAGAATGCATTAAATTTCTTAAATTCATTAACATATCAAAAATTACAAGATATAGGAGTCAAAGACAGAGTGGCAATGGTACTGTAGTAAAAAAGGTTTATTCATAAACATCATCTAATGAAGACAGTACAAGACAAGGCTGATGAGATGATCTCACGTATTAATGATTTCAAGCAGGCTTTTAAAGAATTATTTGAAGGTGTCCTTCCTTCCTTTTGGGATGAGGAAGGATGACTGTTTTCTCAAGAGCATTATCACATCCTGTTGGTACAAAGCCGTATGGATCATTCTAAATTTGATGATTTGGTAAAAGGGCTGATGGGAAAAGTCATCGTAGATAAGTTGACAGAATATTTTGAGATATTACAGGAATTCCTGATCACCAGGGGAGGGTTGACTACTGTGTCTTATGAAGCCTACATGGAGCTGGAGGTGTCTATTCAGGAAATGATTGAGTATGATATTCTAAGCACGGAGCAATGGAGAGCCATAGAAAGATTTGGAAAAACAAAGTATATCCTTCATTCATGAAAACAGGTGTTGCACGCTGAGGAGTTGCTTGGATGGGCCTTGTTACCGAGTTGATTTTAATTAAATGATATGTTAGGATCGAAGCAAGTAGTTTATGCCTAGTAGTTAGGAATATAGTTACAAGACTTTGATTAAGCAGGTTATTCAGTTATAAATCTTCTTGGAAGAAGAAATCATTTTATGTATATAATTGCATTTATTTTATGTGATGGGGGTTGGAACCCATCTTGTTTATGAATGTTTTTCTTGAAGACATATATTTTTGAATAACAAAGTGGAATGCATGTGGGTTATCAAAGATTCTTGTTCTATTTACATTACAGTCTGTATTTCTCTTCCTCTGTGATTGTTTCTTCCAGTGTTACACTCCATTTTATTTTCTTCATATCTGAAACATAGTGTTGAATGGTTAGAATTCATATTGGTTATGCTTTGATCATTGTTTCAGATATTTTATAAATGTTTCTACTAAATTTAATATAGTACTCATCTTTTGATGCTCTGTATTGATGGATTGTTCATTATCTCTTCTGTCCCACCTGAACTAAATGAACGACTGTGGTTGAATGGTTATCTTGCCTTTGATAATATCTCACGCATATGTCTTTGTGATATCTTTATGTATATGTGACTCCATTGCCTAATGGTTATGTGTATTGTTTCAACCATCTATATAATTTTCAAGTGTTGATTTATATTTGGCCTTGTTAAATCTATATTTGAGAGATCCCTCTCTGGAAAGAAAAGCCAGTTTCTTTCTAATGTGGTTTTTTGTTGTTACCTTTGGGATTTACCTTTGCAACTTGGGTACATTCTGAGTGTTAACAAATTGGCACCGTTGCCAGGGAACGAAAGTGCACATCTGCCCTGGGGAGAACGACAGAGTTTGAAGAAATATTTCTGTGGGCAAACAGGAATTTTTATCAGTAAAGAAGGTTGTATATTTTCCTTAGCGATTCCATTGTAAAACGTTTTCAAATCTTA
The DNA here is from genome assembly GCA_001517045.1 of Pseudotsuga menziesii. NCBI lineage: Eukaryota > Viridiplantae > Streptophyta > Pinopsida > Pinales > Pinaceae > Pseudotsuga > Pseudotsuga menziesii. The sequence continues at coordinate 144,238 of LPNX010439994.1, forward strand.
AGGAGTCATTCTGGCTTCGAGAAGACACACACGAGGTAATTCTGATACCGGAGTCTTAAAAAGTTTGGAAGATCCGGAAAAGTTATTTAAGAAAAAAGATAAAGAAAAGTTAGGTTTTCCTTTGTTTGGTGCATCATCTTCTCAAGATTATCCTATTGATCTAGAATGGGAAGTTAATGTTGGAAGGAGTTTGTGGAAAACTAAATCTGAGTCTGATCTTAAGAATAATGAGTTTAATTTTCGTATATTAGAATCTTATTTGCTGGATTCCCTCTGGAGAGATTTACAACAAACTACGAAAGTTGAAACATTTGCCTCTCAAAATACTCAAAAGCCTTCAGTTCCTATGAACCCACCTAGACCAATGGCAGCCAAATTCGCTCCCTTACGTTTTCCTGCTTTATTACATGACCTTCCTCAGAATTATTCCCAAATAATTTCTTTATTTGATGGAGAAGGTGACATAACCACAAAGCAACATGTGGCTAAGTTTCAATATTTCGTTGACTTGGAAGAAGTTGATTATGTAGATGTTAAAATGCGGTTATTTGCTCAAAGTTTATCAGGTGAGGCAAAGAAGTGGTTTAAAGATTTTCTAGATGGATCTATATTGAATTTTCAGGCTTTCCATAATGCATTTCTAGATAGATGGGATGATAAACAGAATCCTTTACAGCTCTTGTCTCAGTATAATAGTCTCAAAAAAGGGGGTTTCGAATCTGTTCATGAATTTTCAAGCAGGTTCATGAGGGTTTATAATTCTATTCCGGAACACATAAAACCCTCTACAGCTACTGCTAAACTACATTATGCTGGAGCCTTTGATAATGATTTTTCATTTTCATTAAGGGAGAGAAAATCAACGACTCTTGCTGCAATGTTTACAGATGCTTTAGAAGTGGAAGCAAATATGATGGCAAGTGGAAAAATGAAACATAGAGATATTGATAGGAGGAAAAAGGAAGAAACTTTTCCTTTTGCTTCTTTTTCTACTAATGATATCAAATTTTAAATGATGTTGAAGACGATGGAAAAGTTGATGGACAGATTAACTATGGATAATAGGGGGTTCAACAGAGAATAAGTCAATCCTCAAATCAGGAACCCTAATTTTAGAAGACCAAATCCTCCCGTTCTTCCACAAAATAGGCAGAGAGACATGAGAAACCCAAGAAATCAAGAAGAACAGCAAATTCGACCACCATTTCCTGAGAATTATGTTGCCGATGAAGAGGACCCTACTGAAAATGAAATTCATCTTTTTGGAGAACTAGATTCAGAGATATATCTTACTGAAGAAGAACATAACATGTTTGAACAGGAAGGTGGAAATGAGGAGTTTGAAAGGGAGACATAGCAGTATCAAAGGGGTTATTTACATGCTATGGATGATGTGCAGAGGAAAATCAGATTGAGAAACAAGGAAATTTTCATAAATAAGGGGAAGGCAAGTCCAAATCAACCTTCCACTAGTTCCTTAAATGTAGAAAAGGGAAAAGAAGTGCAAAAAGATTCTTTTGTAAAAAAAGAAATTGAAAATGAGATACAAAGAGACAAAAGAATGAAGCAAGTGGTCCCGATTGATGTAGAAAGAGTTGGTTCTGGTTTTAATTTGCAAAATGAGCTTTCAAAGTTTAAAATTTATGTTCCATTTAACGAGTTGTTGAGAAACAATGAATATAGAAATACTATAACAAAAATGGTCAAAGGTCAAGGAGAATTGCAATCTGATATTTTAGAGTTGAATGATGATAATCCTACTATTTCTTTTGGGTCAAAGGTTGAAAATTTAGAAAATGAAGAAGTCCCTCCTTTCTATTTGAGTTTGAATGTGCATGATATGGTGGTCCACAATGCTATGCTAGACTCAGGAGCATCACATAATTTAATGCCGAAGGGAGTAGTTGAAAGTTTGGGATTGGAAGTGACAAGACCCTATAAAGATTTGTATTATTTTGACTCTAGAAGAGTAAAATGTCTTGGTTTGATCAAAGATATGGTAGTGACTCTAAATAAATTGCCATCTAAAACTATAGTCATGGATGTGGTAGTAGCAGATATTCCACCTAAGTTTGGGGTATTGTTGTCAAGATCTTGGACTTCAAAGTTGAAAGGTAGTTTACAAATGGATATGTCATATGCTACGATTCCTGTTCAAGATGGGAGCAGAAGGTTGTATAGTGAAAAAAGAACTCCTTATGTAGTGAGCATTCAAGATAAGCCTGAAGTTCATCATATATATGTTGTTGATACTGATTTGGGGTCTTCTATTTTCTTTAATGATACTGTCCCATATGATTTAGAAGCCACATTGCAGGAGAAGTATGAAGAAAATAAGAAAGAAGAGATGATGGAACAAGATGCTTTGGAGGCAAAACAAAAAAGGGAAGGTTTGTGGACTATGTACTTTGATGGATATGCTGCAAAAATAGGTGCTGGAGCTGGTGTGTATATAATTTCTCCCATTCGGGATTTCAAAGATTTATCATATAAATTAACATTTGAATGCACCAATAATGTAGCAGAATATGAAGCTTTATTACTGGGGTTGCATGCTTTGAAATATTTGGGAGCGCAAAGGATAAAAGTTTTAGGAGATGCAGAATTGGTGATAAACCAAGTGAATGACAGTTATCAAACCAAGCATCCCTGGATGAGGGCTTATAGGAATGAAGTGTGGGATATGATTGGTAACTTTTTTACAGAGCACATGATTCAAGTGGTTTCCAGACATGAAAATACTGTGGCAGATTCTTTGGCAGCAGCTGCTGGAAAATTTAAAACCCCTATTGTTGGTCAGAAAGAATATCAAGTGGACATTGTGAATAGACCGTCTATTCCTGATAATTCTAAATATTGGCAGGTATTCGAAGATGACATGCAGATCAGAAGATTCTTAGAACTATCAGGAGAATTTGTAAATACTCATATTGACACCGAAAATGATGATGGTGAGATATTTCAAGATGATGAAGAACCCGAGAAAGAAAAGGAGGGCGCTGAAAAGTTAAAGGGAACCCTAGGAGGAAAGGATATTATTCAATTAAAAAATAATTTCATACCAAGAGGTTTGATTCCTTTGGAAAAACTTTTTGATCAGAATGATGTTGCTAAGAATCCTAAAGTAAATCTTGTTGAGAATGCTGTTGAAGATAGGAATATTGGCACTGAAGAGAATCCTAAGATTATAAAATTATCCAAGAATTTGCTTGAAAAAGAAAAAGAAGAATATCTGAATTTAATGAAAAAATATACAGATGTATTTTCTTGGAGTTATGAAGATCTTAAAGAGTATGATACATCTATCATACAACATACTATTCCTATAAAACCCGGGGAGAAACCTTTCAAGCAAAAACTCAGAAGGATAAACCCTAAGTTGCTTCCCATTATTGAGAAGGAAATTAAAAAGTTATTTGATGCCAAGATCATTGTAACTCTAAGATTTTCAAAGTGGGTTGCAAATTTGGTTCCTGTTAGAAATAAGAACGGAGAAATAATACTGTGTATAGATTTCCATAATTTAAATAAAGTTTCTATGAAGGACAATTATCCTTTGCCAAAGATGGATCATATATTGCAGAAAGTAGTTGGAGCTGAGAGAATTTCAATGTTGGACGGTTTTTTTGGCTATAATCAGATCAAAGTATTACCTGAAGATCAAGAAAAAATTGCATTTACTACACCTTGGGGCACTTTAATGTATGCAAACATGCCTTTTGGCCTAATGAATGCAGGAGCTACTTTCCAATGAGCTATGGACATTGCTTTTGTAGGAGAAATTGGGAATTTTGTGGTAATTTACATGGATGACATCACAGTCTATTCAAAATCTAACAGAGAACATCTGCATCATCTAGAGAAAATTTTCATGAAGTGTAGGAAGTTTGGTATATCATTGAATCCAAAGAAGTCCAATTTTGCATTGGAAGAAGGAAAGTTGTAGGGCCATATAATATCTAAAGATGGAATAAAAATTAATCCTGAAAGGGTGAGTGCAATTTTGAAAGTAGGTGAACCCAAGAGTAAAAAGGAGATACAATCATTTTTGGGGCAGGTGAATTTTTTAAGAAGGTTTGTGCCAAGTTTTTTCTGAAATTTTAATGAATATTACAAATATGTTGAAGAAGGGTCATGAGATAAAATGGAATGCGGAAGCTAGAAAGTCTTTTTCGGAAATAAAAAAAGCAATATCAGATGCTCCTGTGTTGGTGAGCCCAGATTTTACCAAAGATTTCTCAGTATTTTCGTATGCTTCAGAGTATACTATAGCAGCAGTTTTATTGCAGAAGAATGATGAGAATTTGGAACAGTCCATAGCATTTTTTTGGAAAATGTTGAGAGATGGAGAATTAAAATATGACATCATGGAGAAACAGGCGTATGCTTTAGTCAAAGCATTGAAAGATTTCAGAGTATATATTTTACATTCACATGTAATCTCACATGTTCCAACTGCTGCAGTGAAAGGAATTTTGACACAACCTGATCCAGAAGGCAGAAGGGAAAAATGGATAGCTACATTACTGGAGTATGACATAGAAATAAAGCCTACTACGCTGGTTAAGGGACAAGGATTAGCAAAAATGATGACAAATTCAAATTGTGAATCTTTACAAATTAATTTCTTATCTCACCAATATAATCAGTTAGATACAGAAGTGGAAGTAATGGCTGATTTTGTGGCATCTCCATGGTATTCTGATATTGTTTACATCCTTCGAAATTTACAAGCACCAGTTGGATTGAGTAAGTCAAGGGAAAGATCCATAAAATTGAAAGCTACCAAATTTTGTATTGTAAATCAATATCTTTATTGGAAAGACCCCGGAGGCGTGTTACTAAACTGTCTTTTAGAAAATGAAGCTCAACATACAGTCAAAGAATTTCATAAGGGAGATTGTGGAGGACATCATTCTTGGAAGGTGACTGCAAATAAAATTCTAAGAGCAGGTTATTATTGGCCTACATTATTTTCAGATGTGTATAAAGAAACTAGCATGTGTCATCAATGCCAAATTTTTGATGGTAAGAGAAAAGTACTTCCTCTTCCTTTAAATCCAATAACGATAGAAGCTCCTTTCCAATAGTGGGGTTTGGATTTTATTGGCGAAATAAATCCCAATTCTCAGGACAACACAAATGGATTTTGACAGCTACAGATTATTTTACAAAATGGATTGAATCGATTCCCACCAGAAGAGCCACTGAAACTGTAATCATGGACTTTCTTAAGGAAAACATATTGGCTCGATTCGGATGCCCCAAAATAATAGTAACAGACAATGTAGTTGCTTTTCAATCCAAGAAAATGATTGATTTCTGTCACAAATATCATATAAGTCTCAATCATTCAACTGTCTATTATCCGCAGGGAAATGGGTTAGCTGAATCTTCAAATAAAAGCTTAGTAAGGATCATCAGGAAACTGTTGGAAGATAATAAAATATCATGGCACACCAAGCTCAAATATGCTCTATGGGCTGACAGGATTAATACCAAAAGGGCAATTGGCATGTCTCCGTTCCAACTGGTGTATGGAACTGAAGTTATTTTTCCAGCATCGTTAGGTGTTCCAGTTATGAGATATTTCCAAGAGCAGCAAGAAGAACCAAATCACATGCAAAGGAGGATAAATCAGATTATTGAGCTGGAAGAGCGAAGGAATAAGGCTTATGACAAGGTGCAGTTACATCAGGAAAAAATAAAAAATACTTTTGACAGGAGAATCAAAGAAGAACAGTTTCGGATTGATGATTTGGTATTGAAGTGGGATGCTCCTAAGGAAGACAAACATGGGAAATTTGATCATATGTGGGTAGGTCCTTATGTTGTTGCTGGCTACAGAGGACAAAATGCATTTCTTTTAGAATATCCGAACGGGGTTCCTCTGGATAGTAACCTTGTTAATGGAAGGTATCTGAAACATTAACTATCCTACGGAGGAGGGTAAAAATTGTATTATATCCTGTAAATATTTATTTTTCTTTATAAGTCAATACAGATGGTAGGCCAAATGTGTTTGGATCCTGCGGTGAAGGCCCTAAGATTCAGGAGGCATGCCATTCCTTTATATATATATATATATATATATATATAT
>LPNX010439999.1:0-17873 GCA_001517045.1 Pseudotsuga menziesii
TGTTGAGTAGAAGAAAGAATGTACAAATAAGGATTTGATAAATTTATGAGAGAATAAGAGGATAGGAATTTTATTGCACAAGGTATATAGTAATTTGGTAATGAATTGTGTTGGTTATTTGTAGAGAGGGAGGGGGATATTCTCATATTATTTGAAGTGGTAAGGATTTAAGTTCAATAATATAGATGAGATAGTGAATGATTAGAGAGACATATACAAATGAAGGGATAATTCACATTAAATAGAGCATTGGAGTAATAATTCAATGTAGGCACATCACCACCCTAAAAATCAAGCAATTTTAGAGCCGTCGCTTAAGCGACACTTAGGAGGATAGAAATTTTAGCGCTGTCGCTTAAGCGACACTTAGGAGCATTTCCGTCGCTTAAGCGACACTTATCCCCACCATTTCAAAAAAAAAAATAATCTTTCTGATTTTTGGCACGGTTAAAAGAAAAAAACCACGCTCCGTCGGAAAAAACCGTCGGATTTTGGATCAAAATCTAGTAGTGAGCTATGCACTATGCAGGATGTGGGATAAGAAAAGCAACGAAGTGTTTGTTGCGGGATACAGAGATATGGGACATCCCGCATCGGGCATCCCGCAACCTGCAATGTGGATTGCAACCTTACTGATTTCCTATATTTGTTGCGGATTGCGAAAGTTGGCTCCTCTACTTACGAAAAAGGGTTCCCCCACTTTCAAGCTTTTTCGATTCAGGATGTCAAAGTCAGCTTCTCCACTTACGAAATAGGGTTCTTGCACTTTTAAGCTTTTTCGGTTTGGGATGCGGAATTTTCCTTCCGAAATTTTGAAACTTGCAATTTTTTACTTTCCCAGGTTCCGCACTTAGCTAATTAAAAATTTTAGTGTGTGTGTGAGTTGGTCACCCCGCATGCTGCACATGCAGTATGCAGGTTACAGGAATAATTGAATAAACTTCTAACGGTTTTGTGATTATGCATTCCCCATCCCGCATCACGCATCCCGCATATACGGTATGCAGGTTACGGGAATATTTGTATAAATTGTTAACAATTTTATGATCCCACATCCCGCATCCCTTAATCCGCATGCCGCAGTTTGGGTAGTTATTAGGGAGGTGTTTGTTCATTAAATACGTTACAAGTAGGGGTTTTAGAACTTTAAAACTTACTAGTGTGTAATAGTTCTACAACTACCCTAATGACAATAGTTGCTAAAGTGATAGAAAATCCTTTCCTTATGTAATGATACTAATAGTTAATAATTTGCTTCCATGAGGAGTTAAAAAATAGTCATTCAAAGGTGGCTGAGAGGGTAAAAATATTAAATATTTACCATAACAAATTCTCTATAATAGACTTTCCGTGTTGGCACCGTTCGTTTATAGAGCTCAAAACGGAAGGAGAAAGGTTTAGAGATTTCGCCAATGGGAATCATAAAAGACCGACCTATATATAGATTTTCTGGGGTCAAATAGGACCGCAGGATTAAGAGAAATGAATGGTTGAGATTAAAACTTGCGGGATGTGGGATCTTATCGCAAGATCTAAATTTTATTAACTATTTCGCAAGCTGTGCACGATGTGGGATGCGGGATGAGAAAAGCAACGAAGTGTTTGTTGTGGGATATAGAGATATGGGACATCCCGCATCGGGCGTCCTGCAACCTACAATGTGGATTGCAACCTTACTGATTTCCGATATTTGTTGAGGATTGCGGAAGTCAGCTCCTCTGCTTATGAAAAAGGGTTCCCACACTTTCAAGTTTTTCTGATTCAGGATGTCGAAGTTAGCTTCTCCATTTACGAAATAGGTTTCGTGCACTTTTAATCTTTTTCGGTTTGGGATGCAGAAGTTTCCTTCTGGACTTTTGAAACTTGCAATTTTTTACTTTCCCAAGTTACACACTTAGCTACTTAAAATTTTTAGTGTGTGTGTGAGTTGGTTACCCCGCATCCCGCATGCCACACATGCGGTATCCAGGTTACAGGAATAATTGAATAAACTACTAACGGTTTTGTGATCCTGCATCCCCCATCCCGCGTCACACATCCCGCATATGCAGTATGTGGGTTACAGGAATATTTGAATAAACTATTAATGGTTTTATGATCCTGCATCCCGCAATCCGCATGTACGGGATGTGGTGTCCATAACGATTAAATAAAGTTTTAAATTATAGTAAGATCCCGTATCCCGCAGGCCTAATCTCGATCGTTCATTTATCTTAATCCTACGGTCCTAACGGAGTTGGGAAAATATATATTTTTTTCATTTTTTGCGATTTATTTACCATTTTTACTATTGTAAATTGCTAGCGATCTCTTTGAATAATGATTTAGGATGAGCAAACCCTCTGAATTTGTACAGAACATTCAGGTTTGAATGCAGAAATAGAATGAATGTATAAATACCTATGGCCAAACAAAATTGCTTATGACTTGAATATATAATTCCCTTATCTCTTCAACAACTTGAAAGGTCATTTGAACGTACTGAAATATTATCACGTCATCATAGTAATCGCACAAGTTACTGTTACCCTCACCTGTTGTCAACTTTAAGTTATCCCATAGTTCGTAAACTTGACATTTGTCACTTTATCGATACCTTCCTACGATGGTATAAATATATCCTTGTTGCTTAATCATTATATATATGAAATATCTTGCTTAATCATTAAATCATCGTCAATATCACGCGCTCCAAAGACCAAATCTTTCAACTGCAACATATTTCACATCTTGGATTCTCCTCCCATTTTGGTCTTTCAAATCACCGTTTAAGTGACATTTCGCGGTCTCTAAGAGATAAGGGAATTATATACATATCACATTAATCCCAAGTTATAGATATATACTTGTTGGCTAGAATTTCTGACTTGGCCAACTTAAGGAGATTATGCCCACACAAGTCGCTTAGAGCAGCTTCCGGTGTGTTTGAAATGGAAAAATCTCGCAGGTTATGGACATGCTACCAACTGAATTTTCCTCTTAAGGAGAATCTAAAATTCAGTAAAAATTTATCCTAATCTTATTACAACCTAAATAAACCCTATAATTAGTTTTCTAAGACCTAAGTTATCCTAAAATGCTTTCTTAAGGAAAGTCTTCAGTTTTGAGGGTTTTGTTCCAAATAGTTTAGCTTAAGGACTATTTTTAAATTTTATGAAATTGATCTAATTCTTATTTGACAACTGTTAAAATAAAATTAAATTTAAAAATAAACTAAACTAAGCCTAAAATTAATTGGCTATCCTATCTCAGTTGAGAGCAACTTGAAAACTAAATTAATTATCAATTAATGATTCAAATAAACAAAGTGATAGAGAATAATGATTTAAGCGAAAATATTTAAATAATTGTCATTAAATCATTCTGTTGAATATGCACAACAAAAGAGAATTAAAATAGATAGCTACTTTTCATTTTTCTGTGAGGTTCTATTAATTAATAACTAATAATCAATATCAAATATTTGAATAAAAGGATGATATTTATTCATGAAGACATTGTAAAAATACAAATGAAATCAAAAAAATAAATATGTAATGTTTATATTACCAAATTCCAGTTCTCAATACAAATATTAAGTAATCAAATTCAATAACATTTTCATTCAAACATTAATATTGTGTAAACAGAGTATTATTTTGGATAATAAATACAATTATAACACAGTATAATTGCACAAAAGCATAATGAGAAAATGATATATTGAAATATATATATATTAAGTTTTCAAAAATAGTAACAGACAGTGATACCAATTTGAGAACTCAAGTCACAATCCTTCCGTGAAGGCAAAACTCCAGCAAAGAGACTAAAACTAGAAATGTAATAATATTTCAGATAAGTCTATTTCTTCAATACTCCTCCTCCTTTGTATAATCAGTCTTTCCTAGTTTTATAAGCAGGACTAATAACTGCCTCTCCTATTTCTATGTAACTAGAATTAAAAACAAACTATTGAGTCTACATCATCGAACATCTAGAAACTGGGACATTAACTATCATCTTCCTCATTAGTGCACCTGGCGTTTGAACTGCCAAATTGATAACTGCTTTCTTATCCATCAATGTCAGATTATCCATGTAGCAATCTATTGTTTGACATCTGGCCTCTAGATCATTCCAGCTTGAAAACGACTTCATCATTTGTCAGCAAAATAGAAGGAAAGAACACCACCAAAATCGAAGATCCATATGACACCTGCAAAATCAATTAACCTTGCATGAGTTTTATCATAAATATTAAAACTGAAATAACAATTTAAATTAAATGATATGCAATGCCTACAGAATCTATGATTCTGTGGGCATGCCAATTACATGTTCATCAGTAATAACCATTTTAAGGTGCACTTCTGAGTTTAATAACTCGACAAGCCTCAGACAATTTCGCCCTTAATTTTATACTTTCCATTTTATGTTGTTCTTCTTGTTTTAAAAGCTTCCTGTTAGCAGTAACCCAATATTTTTTCAAAGCTTTCAACCTGTCCTTTTTCTCCTTTAAATTCTGCCATCGTTTTATCCAAGTCAGTAATTCATTCCTTAAGTTTTGCACTTCATCCTTCAACACAATAGAATTTGATTCAGCTTTTTCCAGTTTTCCTTTTAGTTGTCTAATTTGTTGTTTTAATTTTATATATTTCATAGTATTCCCCGGCGTCTGCTCTAATGAAGAATCGTTATTCAAGGCAGATCCTAACTTGATTTCTTTATCATTTGGCAGAACCAGCGATTGATTCCCATTATAATCATTATTCAAAGACACGACAGGATTATCCATTTTTTCTTCACACTCCTATGAAGATACTTCTATTGAACCATAATTCTCTTCCTCACTTAAAATTTCGATAAATGGCAAATTCTGGGCATGGACCGGTTCTTTCGAAGCGGAAGATTTCATGCTTCTAGTAATTCTACGCAAACCCATCCCTGTAATGAGGAATTCTGATAAACTCGATTCACCGTCGAATTTCACCTTTCCTTTGTTTAACAATTTTGATTTTCCCCTTGCATTCAAGGATACAATATGAGGATCTTTGTACAAAGCCGAGACGACCGGGGTTTCAAACTTTAAAGGAAGGGTTTCTACTGTATGCCCTGGATTATCCTCTGTCGGCATTCCTAATTTAGATGTTTCCACATATTTTGACTCCAAATTGGATTTAGTTTGAGGAAAACATTTACGTTTTCTATGGGTTTTTGGATGAAGAGTGGGCCAATACTGGGTTAATCCAAAATTGTTTGCATTCAAAAATTCATCCCAAGACCTACCAATGCGATTTAACTGGTACTGAAATAATATTTTAAGGAGACCATGATGAAAAATACTTTGTTCTATATCTCCAACCATATTCTGTACAGTATGAGCCATTTTCCTAAGACTCTGAAGTAGAAAGAAAGGCAAATTGATTTTTCTACCTTTTAAGGCCATCAACAACTGTAATTGATAGTAATGTATATGAGAGTAGCGGCCATCACAGGTAACATGCCTGATTAAAATCTCAAAACAAGCTTTCCATTGCAGTTTCAAAAATTTAACAGAAATGCCTCTTCCAAGTTCCGAACCCTCTAGTAATGGTAAGAGGAACATTTCACATTTCTTCTTATTGACCTTCTGACCTTTGAACCAATGCTCACCAACTTGAGGAAGCTAAGTAGCTTCAACAATTATATCTTCATTTAAACCAGTCGAAAATCCCCAATTTGAGCTGCATCATTCTTCAATGAAAAAGTGAATTGTCTGGTTATTCCCACATGATGACCACTAAAATCTTTAAAAAATGAACCCCATCCTATCTAATCAAACAATGTGGCTGCTTCTGGGTTTGATTCAACCAACTCAGGGCCTGAAATCTCAAAGCGATTCAAAGGTGCCATTTCCACTCTGCAAAGGTTTCGATTAGGGTTTGGGATAAAGGGATGCGTGAACACATATGGTATTGGAATCCATGTGAATGGCATAGTGTAACATATCACATCATAACCCAGTTCACCTGAGATGAGAACTGAAACCCTAAATCCAATTTTAGTAACCATAGTTTCAATGTAATGGAAACAAGTTCTGAAATTTTGTTTCTTCGAAAATCGAGACCACCAAGCTAACCAAATCATTGAGCAATGCTTCTTGGCAACCATTATTTGATTTCAGGATTTGTTCTCCCAATGTAGTGAATTTCGAGGTTACAATCATAAAAACTAAGATTTGAAAATAATAACCCTGTACGTAAAGATTTATGAGAATCGTTTCGAAATGACAAAAATAACACACTACATTACATGTGTCTGATTATGAGATTTCATATTTAATCCCAATGTGTTAGAATGATGACCCCAGAAATCGACAAAAATCACCATTTAATAGATAATGATTTTGCATTGAAATTCTTGTCAATTCGTAATGTAAAAAATAACAGGTGTAAGGATGTATAGGTTCGTGTCATAGTCATTCCCTCCCAGCACTTAACCTTTGCTATGATAAGTCTAATACGTGGAGGTTAGATGTAACATCAACCTAAACAATAGGAAACCATATGTTTGCAAATGATTATGATGTATAAATGATATCATCAATAATAATCAACAAGTAAATCTTTTCAATATAAGTCCATCAAAAATATTAACTTGGAGTATCAACTTGTGGATTATTAGAATTAACATTCATAAGCCATGTAAATGTTGATTAGAAAACGTCATACCAAGCCAAACTTTTAGATCATAATCAATTTCGATTTATCATTAGAAGCATAGATAAATGATTCTAATCAAAATTTTGAAAAATAAAAATAAGGCAAGATCTTTTATTATAAATATATATAAGGCAAATTTTTATTTATTTACATATTATATGAGACATAAGTTATAGAAGTTTATAATGATAAAAATGGTCAACAATCATATAAAGGTTTTGATATAATAGAAATTAGCCAACCTTACATATATGTTTGAACATTTTTGTTTGATAAATAACACTATGTCAAATTTTTGAAGCCAAAGTATTAAAAAGAAATTTTACTAAATACAAGGGTTATGAATCACTTAAGCTAATTCTTTCTTACCAAATAATATAAAGCAGCATTTCATTTATATTAATAATATATGATCATGGAATAATGAGAATGAATATAACAGCTGCAAAAAATGAAATACTTAGCTTGATTCAAAGTGTTTCCTAAACTACCACTTTGGCCTCTAACTCTTCCTTTATTGAGAGTACCTTTAGAATCGAAGATTCTGAAGGCACTCTTATATAACATAGAAGAGTACTGAACAATTTTGCTCAACATAGCAGAAAAAACTGAGAGGGTTGTTGCCTGCCAACAATACTTCATCATGAAAATCCCAAACTCATAATACCATTTGTAAGATTTAGTGAATAAATAGAGCCTCCTATTGAGCCAAATATCATTTGGACCTCATTTATGGTTTTTTATATGAACAAAAACTGGATTACGAAGAAAAAAATGTAAAGTTTACATTTTCACATTTCGTAATGCGGAAAGCGGAAATTTGGAAATAAGATAATAAAAAAATGGAGACGGTAGTGCAAAAAAACGTGGAGAGGGTAAAAATATTCTGTCTTTTCGCAAGCCAACCTTTGTTTTTTACCTTAGGAGAGTGCATATTAATACTAAGTTTTTAAGTTTTAGGTTAAGACATTTATAATTGTTTTTTTTTGGGTTTAGATTTTGGATTATAAAGTGTGCAAGAAATAATAAAAAATAACTAACAGTGACCTAAAATTAACCCGTACAATGATTATGCCAAAAGTTGTGAACAATAATAATAAAGTTGAAGTTCTTGCAATCCGCAACCCAGAATTTGCGGGATGCGAGTTTCAGGAAAGTATACCTGAAATACACAAAGTTTTATTAGTAACTTGTAACTTCTGATTTGCGTGTTCCGCAAACCAAAAAGAGGAAGTTTAATTCAGTTGCTTTTGGCCATTTGGAGGATTTGGGTACAGATCTGAATAAATTGTGGGCAGCTTTTTGGGTTCAATTCAAATCCCGCAAAACTATATTCATCGGTAACAAGAATGAGCAATCCCTCTTAATAATGATTTAGGATGAGAAAACCCTCAGAATTTGTACAAAACATTCAGGTTTGAATGCGGCAATAGACTGAATGTATAAATACCTATGGCCAAACAAACTCGCTTATGACTTGAATATATAATTCCCTTGTCTCTTTGACAACTCGAAAGGTCACTTGAATGTACTCAAATATTATCATGTCATCATAGCAATCGTAGAAGTGACGGTTACCCTCACCTATTGTCAGCCTTAAGTTATCCCATAGTGCGTAAACCTGACATTTGTCACTTTATCAATGCCTTCTTATGATGGTATATATATATCCTTGTTGCTTAATCATTATATATATGAAATATCTTGCTTAATCATTAAATCATCATCAATATCATGCGCTCCAAAGACCAAATCTTTCAACTGCAACATATTTCACATCTTGGATTCTCCTCCCCTTCTGGTCTTTCATATCACTGTTTAAGTGACATTTCACGGTCTTCAAGAGATAAGGGAATTATATACAGTTCACATTAATGCCAAGTTATAGATATATACTAAATCATGAAAATTCCGAAGTCATGATAGCATTTGTAAGATGTAGTGAATCAATAGAGCCTCCTACTGAGCCAAATATCATCTGCACCTCATTTATGGTTTTTTATATGCACAAAAACTGGATTCTTGAGCGTCATTATTTCCCCTCACATGGCTGCCAAAGAAAAAATTGGCAACATGGTGATACCAAAGGCCGGAATGGGAAGAGATGGGAAGATAACTTGGGAGTTCAACTTTCGAAGAAGGGGATATAGAAGAAAGGAAGTGAAAAAACATATGGAAATGGTGGCACTTTAGCTAGGAAAACGTATGGAAATTTAGCTAGAAAAACCTATGGAACTAGCTGAGGATTATAGCGCAGATGAATGTACAACACATCAATTTGTAGCATTGCAATTTGGTCTTTGCTACCTTTTTTGTATTATGAAAATAATGATTATTGACGCATTTTATTCTTTTTAAGCTTCTTCAACATTGTTATTGTGTATAAAACACTTTTGTCTAAGTTCAATGAGCAAAATTCCAAAGAATGAGGTAACAATCACTTCTACGATTAATATGATGATGTAATATACATGAACTATCTTGCTTGATCATTAAATCATTGTCAGTATCACCTGCTTGAAACACCGAATCTTTCAAATCTAATATATTTGACATCTCGGATTCTGCTCCCATTCTGAACTTTCATATCACCGTTTAAGTGACCTTTCGTGTGCGGCAGGAGATAAGGGAATTATATACATATCATGTTAATACCAAGTTATAGATATATATTACATCATGAAATTCCTAAACTCATGATAACATTTGTAAGATTCAGTGAATAAATAGACCCTCCTATTGAGGAAAAAATCAATTGGACCTCATTTATGATTTTGTATATGCACAAAAAATGCACTCACCAGTGTCATTACTTCCGCTCTCATGCTTCCAAATAAAAAACTCAGAGCATGATGATATCAAAGAGTGGAATGGGAAGAGATGGGAAGATAAGTTTGCACTGTTATTTCCAACGAAAGGCCTATAGTTTCTGGAGAGACAAGGGATTGGTGAAGATTACACCTTTCCTCGTATTTCTTTGCTCGATGCAACTTACATAAAGGGTATCATTATTTTTTTACCCTTATTCCCAATTGTTTTCCATCATCATGAATAATGAAAGTGCAACAAAGCTATTTTTTAGGCTTTCCTAATATGCTACTATGCTATATATTTTTAAGCAGGATATCAAATGCTTTGCTCTTTCTCCCAACTGGATATTTCTCTACACCAAAATTCTCCAACTCAGAATCTTTCCATTCCATCTCTTTTTAGCATCAAGTCTTTTACACTGCTAAAGCACTCTTCAGACTTGCAAGCTTTTCACCTTTAAAAACAATTGCAAATTTACCTATCGAAATGTTTCCATGTTTTAGCTGGTTCAAGATTATAAATGTGTATAAATTGAGTGTCTGTTTATAAAAATAAGATGACCTTCCTCTTATTTAACAGATTTTCGATTTCCGAGTTTTGACATTCCAAAACATATTCACATTTAACATTTAGCTATTTACAACATTCGCTAATATTGTTCTTTGCAATTTATTTATTTTTCACTTTGCAAACAACGACACTGTACATTTTTCAAAATTTTAACATCTATTTCATTATTGCAATATGCATTAAAATACTTTATTTAAGTATAAATAGTGAAAATAAAGCATGAAAATCGAGATTTCGAATTTTGAATTTTCAGAAATAGAAACATTCGCATGTTTCTATTTGAACACATATTATTTTTGCTTATGTTGCAAAATTTGATATTGGAATATAGCATGTTCCTTATTGCAAAACATACACCATAGATTTCCAAGTACCGAATTGTCGAAAATTGAAAAAGGAACATCCACATGTTTGTATTTGAACACATAGTATTTCTGTATATGTCGCAAAACTATGAAAAAAGGGTTGTGAATTATATTGCCTATGTACCTTCATAATGTTGTAATACGCATCTTGAATTTACTTAAAAAATTAAAAAATACTTGTTTTTAAGAATTAAGTGTTCAACAAACATGTGTATAATCTCCACCTTTAAAATGAATTTAATGGCTCTTGGACTTTCATTTGCTATTTTGGACATTAGGGTATGGTAGCTTTGTGTTCAATGTTTTTTTTTTGCATAAGCCAACATTCATTTTTCAGTTTTGATGTCTTTTATGTGATAGTTCATTCACAAATTCTGAACTTCAACAATCAGTTATCCAATGTGACAGTTTCAAATCTTTTCTCCATAAAAATCATATTAAAAAACCGCAACTTATCCAACATTTCAACAACTTAACCTGTTCAGTATAGGAGTATTTCAGTATATGCTACGGATAGTGGAAAGGTAATTGATAATCAATTTATCAATTTACCTTTCTGCTTTCTACATTCTTAAAGGTAAAGTAATAAATTGATTATCAATTTACCTTTGTGGATTGCGGAAACTCTACCTTGCGGTAAGCTGAAGGTAAATGGTAAATCGTAAATTAATAATATAATATTAAATTAAATTGATAATTAATATTAAATTGATAAATTGATGCCTCGATTTTGTGTCTCGATGTATTACTTAATTGTCTAGGCACTATTTGTCTCAATTATGAAAGGAATTGAAATTCAACAGGAAATGAAGCGACACACAACATAAAGATTAAAATGCTAAATCAGAACAAAAATGTAAACAACACAAAATTCAAAAATACAGTAGAGGCAAGAAATAATACCCTCCTCATGGAAGAAAAAAGAAAATGGAAAAAAATGACAACCTGTCTCACAGGTGAAAAAAGAGAATGGAAATAAATGACATCCTCTCTCTAAATTTTATTAACTATCGCGCTTTTATTTTGTGATTTTTGTGATTTTTTTTGCAGGAACATGCAACAGAAAACTTTGAAAAGTTTGTTATTCCGCATCCCGCAAAATGCGGGATGCGGATATATTTTATGTGCGTGAGTCGGACATCCCGCATCCTGAAATTTGGCAATATATAAACTTCAAGATCCCGCAATCTGCATTGCAAGTTGCGGGATGTCCAACTCCCACACATAAGTGGTTGCGGATTGCAGGGAGTGATTTATTTTGTAATTTTGGCGACCCGTGGGTTGCAGGAAGTGTTTTATTTTGTGATTTTGTTGTTGTAACATGCAACATAAACTTTGTACTTTTCTAATCCCGCATCCCACAATTGCGGGATGCAGATTGCACCATAGTTAATAAAATTTAGATCTCGCAATAAGATCTAAAGTATAACACATAGAAGAACATATAACAAAAAGGACATATAATAAAGAAATGAATGAATGTAACAATAAGGACATATTATAACATAAGGACATATAATTAAAACTTTTATTTCATTAAAAAACAACGACAGGTTTTTTAATGATAATCAGGAACCGAAAATTGAAAACTGCGGGAACCTGTTTCGTAAGGCGAACCGGAAATCGAAAACTGTGCGAACCTGTTTCGTAAGTAAAGCAGCCGACTTCCTCAATATGAACCGGAAATCATCAAGCTTTGAGAGTGGGGAATACCTATTTTTCATTGAGATATTTTTATTTTTATTTTACTCATCCTTTCAACATGTACTCAAGTGTTCAAATTGGAGAGTGCAGAAGAACAGAAGTGCGGAAATGTGAAAGGGAGGCAGTGCGGAAGTGTAGAAGTGAGGAAAGAAGGCATGTTAGCTTTCTGAATCTTGGTTTTGAGTTATGTAAACGAACAATTCCATCAGGAAAGGTCTATTGTAGAGAGTTTGTTGCTGTAAAAACTCAATATTTTACCCTCTCAGTGTTTCTTTGCACCTCGGAAATCGGAAGTTACAAGCTAGTAATAAAACTATATGTATTTATGATTTCCGCATTCCATAGTGCAAGTCATTGAAGTCATTAAATTCAGCCCCATGATTTTGTTTAAAGAAAGATGAAGGAAATATAGAGAAAGCTGAATTAACGGCTCCATCTATCAACACTAAATATACAAAAAGGACATAGCGTCCCCCTTGTCATTCAGAAAGGACATCAAATCGGATCCGAATGGATCTCTCGTTAAGTCGACTGTACAAAACTCGGATAATATGTTCTCCCGGAATTGCATTTTCTGCAGAAAGTGCACAAAACGAGTGGTTTCCATATACTTTCGAGATTGGGAATCCAAGCAGAGGAAAACACCGGAAAATATCAAGTAGATAAATTGAGCAAGACGGAGATGGAACATTGAGGAAGATCAAGCCTCAAATAAGAGGAAAAGGTGATAATTATCGCAAAAAAATAAAGATCGACAGTCAAATAAGCAATCTCTCAACGGCATGAAGCCATAAACCAAACCCACACATAAACTGTATTGCCAAAAAATACATAATTCAATAACAATCAATACCATGCTCAAAACACCAGAGCATTAGAACCAGGATTGTGAGCTTTGATGATACCCATAAGCTATAGCTGCAGCGGTGGGTTCATTAATGATTGTGATGAAATTAAGGCCAGCAATGGTAGCAGAAGATTTGGTAAACTTCCTCTGAAGTGCTCGAAGGAAACTTGGTGAACACGTCTAGAAGAAGGAAGACCAAGCATGCTTTGGTAGTTCAATTGGAGACGTCGTGGTATAGAATAAAGCCCAAGCATTTTAACTCCATGCCACTTCTTTCGTCTTTGTCGGATCATGGGATATACTAACTGGAAAATTTAACCATGGAAATTTCAACCCATCAACCACCATCTGACACGTGTCAGAATGTTAATGGCCAAGGAGACGAGGAATCTTACAAGACTATGTCTCCATAGGGAAAACGCCTTCAACGTAAATATAATAAATGCCTATGGGGAAAAGGAAAAGGATAAGTATGGAAAATGAAAAATTATATAATTGAAAGGTTAATAAATGAGAGTGTTAGTTTCTTGAATAAAATAGAAACCGCCACTTGGCCACAAAGCCAAGAAAGGGAAATTATTTTGTAAATGGTTAAAATGTTAGAAAGTCAAAGAAGAAGGCATGTTTTGCTCTTGAAACCTTCATGTACTTATGTTGGAATTTTTAATAAGGAGAAGCAATATTTGACCAAGAGAACTTTGATTTCTTTGATTTTGCCGAAATGAATTCGAGATCGAACTCTTGCAAAATAACAATCCACTTATTGTATTTTCTTTTGATCATCCTTCTAGTGAGGACGAACTGAAATGGATTGACATGAGCTACCACCAAGGTCTAGCAAAGGAGAATGTAATGTCTCAATCTCTGCACCGCATGAATGATGGCCAAAGCAAGTTTCTCCACATGGGAATAACGGATTTCCACATCAACAAGGTTTCGGCTCAAATAATATATGACATGCTTATGGAGCTCCTCATCCTCCTGAAGCAAAACCATACCAACCGTCTCCAAGGACACAGCCACATAAATCAAAAAATGACGGCTATAGTCAGGTGTACTAAGCATGGGGGCTGATGCTAAGGCTCGCTTAGGAGAATCGAAGGACTCATGGGCTTGCTCATCCCAGCAAAAAGTAGTGTCCTTCTTTAAAAGACGCATAAATCCTTTAGTCAAATTGAAAAAATTAACCACGAATCTCCGCAAGAAATTTTCCATGCCTTGCAAACACTGAAGATGTCTAATATTACGCAGGGTAGACAGTTGAAGTATTACCTCAACCTTTAAGGGATCGACTCTTATACCCTCCTTGGATACAATGAACCATAGCAAGTGACCAACAGTCACGCAAAAGATGCACTGATGAGGATTTAACCTAACCTGGTAATGGCGGCATCTTTTGAATACTAATCTCAAATGGTATGGATGATGCACTCTCAGACGAGAATGAGCAGCAAGATCATCCAAATACACTTCGATAATCATTTTGAGATCATGAAAAATTAAGGTCATGGCCCACTGAAATGTAGCTCCGGCGTTTCTAAGACCGAAAGGCATCTTTCGATATGCAAAAGTACCCCAAGGACAAATAAATGCAGTTTTATGTTAATCCTCGGGTTTGATCTAAATCTGATTATATCCAGAAAAATCGTCCATGAAGGAGAATGCCTTGCTTCCCACACACTCATCCAAAATCTGATCAATAAATGGTGTGGGAAAATTATCCTTAGGACAAGCACGATTTAAATCACGGAAATCAGTGTATATACGGATCGCTCCCTGATTCTTATCAACCGGAATGGGATTTGAAACCCACTTTGTCAAGGGAATGGGATAGATAAAACCGGCATTTAACAGCTTCTCTATCTCAGCCTTAATAGCGGGTGATTTTCTAGGATTCACCGCACGCAAACATTGTCGAACCGGCTTCGCATTCGGATAGGTCTTAATCTCATGTTTGACAATACAAGGGTCAATACCTGGAATTTCTTCGTATGAGCAAGCAAAGATGTCACAAAACTCTTTAAATAGATCAATATACTCCTTGATCTCATCAGGGGAACAGTCAGCCCCAATGTAGACGTTCTCAACTTTGCTAGGATTGCGAGAAATATTAATAGGAATAGTAGGTGATAAATTTGCCATTTTCCCATTAGCCATCTGACCAGGAGAGCTCAATGGAACCACAGGACTACCAATTTTCTCGCTAAGAATATCCCTAAAGTCCTCACGCTCCATACGGTTAAGCTCGAGAAGAAAATATGATCTATGATATAACTCTTTCCAAGGTGGCTCAACCCCAGACATGGCCTCAATAATGGCTTCATCCAATGGAAAAACATCGTCAAGGCAATCATGTGCATGAGAGGACTCAACTGCCCATGCAGGAAGCACATATAGGTCCTCCTCCTCCGTCCGCGAAGAGGAAGGACTAGTCTCTGCAACACAATCAAGATTTGCTTGATATGCTATCATCGCTGCAGGAAAAGGCACATCTATTTCAACAGGTCCATTCGAAGGACTCGGTGAAGGAAGAATCCAAGGATATTCCATATGGTTAGTGTGAAAAGACACCGAATTCAACGAGGATGAAGACCTACCAAAACTAGATCCAATCATAAGAACGGGCGCAAGACAGCCAAAGGTTCCCATTAGAGATGGATACATACCCACACCCACACTCCCAGTTGCCGACTAAGAATGATCGATAATCGGGATAGAAGCTCCCGATGATGCACTAACACTCGGATTACGGAATGATGTTTGATCAATCGTAACGATCTTCCCATTAAATGGGAATTATACTACTCGAAAGAGAGAATAGTCTACGTCTTGCATACTATACATCCAATTCCATCCCAACAAAAGATTGTAGTCAAGGGGCGCATCAACCACCTTGACCTCGATCATGATGATCTTCCCTCCCAATTGGACCTTAAGAGAAGGAAGAATTTCATGCGACCGAAATGATCTACCATCAAAGGAATTCAACATAGTAGCGTATTGAGACAACTCGGGAGAACCCAAACCCTTACAACATGACAAAGACATCACGGAAGCAGCAGTGCCTTCATCAATCACAGTGTGTTCGACGTTCATATTAAGACACTCTACATGAATCAAAAGAGACACGTAGTAAGGCAAGCGAGGCTGTAGTCCCATGGTTTCAAATTTGATAATGGAAGAAGAGTTATCATCATTAACCCCAAGAGCAGAAAACAAGGCTTTCCTTTGCAGAGGACAACTCTGACGTACTTCAAGTGCGGACATCGCACAAGGAGTTTGGCCCAAATCCTCGACAATAGAATAGTTCTGGGTGGCTCAGGCATTAGGATTGTGCCCCAAACACTTTAGGAATTCCTTAGGAATGCGAGGTGCAACTTTAGGTTTATCCATAGGGTTTTTGATAGGCAAAGGGCTCTCGGGTGGAGCAGGTTCTTTTCCAAGGTCCGGTTGTGACAAACCATAATCCTTCACCCGAGTCACAACCTTAGTAGCACGTACCATGTTGATGCAACCATGACCAGTATTGGCTTCTAGTGAATTTTGATCTCCACTCGATGCACAATGAGGATCATTGGACCTCGATTTCATATTTTGATAATGGGGTTAAGGATTAGTTAGCACAGTTGGGCCGTGTGCTATGAATCTCGAGGAATCTTCCATATGAGAGTGTGGAAATTGAACCCATGTGTTAGAACAATTACACTCACAACAATTTCCAATTACACATGCAAATTACTCACAAAGGAGACTGAATAATGGAGCAGAACACTAATCTGTATTGAATAAGTGTACAATAGCCACCCCTGTGAATTCATAGGTTGCCACAATAAATAATTACATGAGGGATTCGAATGCATGAAGATGCCATTTGAATCTAGTCAAAAGCAGGCTTACTAAATCTAAGCAAATCCCCCATAAGTGCATAAAGCACATTCCAAATCTGTCTAGGAGCTCACGAATTGGCAAAAGCAATTAGGAAAGCTAATAGATGGTGGAAGGACAACTCATACATGCTTTTCATAGGAGGAAAGAGTGGAGGATTATGAGGACAAAAAAAAAGTTAACTTCACCTAGTCAAACTTTCCCAATTGCCTTAAAACACTGAAAAAGCAGGCAATAAAGCAGAAAAAGCAAATATGCGCTAGGGAGGCCAGGAATAAAGCAGATTTGATTCCAGGAGGTTTCCCAAGTGCTCCATGACTCAAAATTAGCAATTTTGACCACTATGGATGTGTGGAGGACAACTTGCATAAGGTGGAATATGGAAACTAGGCAAATAAGACAAAAATTGGATTAATTAATGTCTAATGTAGCTAACTATGGGTTGATTATTCTAACACCCCCCCTTAAGCCTAACTTATGAGTAAAATATCAAAAAAATATAGGGCCTAGCAACAAGGCTTAGTCACCCTTTACATACTGCATGTCCATTTAACCAAGGAAAGAGGCAAAAACCTAGTGGGAAAAATCCTCCCTTAAACATGGACTGTAAAATAAAATTTGGAAATCTTGTCATCACTCATGCATCACAGCATGATCAGCAATCCCCAGCAGTGATTTGAGATTGCTGAATGTCTTCTCACAAAAAAATTTGGTGAAGATATCAGCTACTTGTTCTGAAGATGAACAGAAGAGTAGGTGAATGGTGCCATCATGCACAAGATGTCTGATGTAGTGCATATGGATCTCAATGTGTTTGGTTCTCTGCTTCTGAACTGGATCATTGCAGATTCGAATGGTACTCTGATTATCACAATAGATAGTAGTTGAGTATTCTGATTCGAATCCATACTCTCCAAGTAACCCCTGCAACCATAAACATTGAGTTGTTGCATTTACAACTCCTCTGTACTCTGCTTCTGTAGATGAGAGTGCAATGGCACTCTGTTT
>LPNX010439999.1:17997-47436 GCA_001517045.1 Pseudotsuga menziesii
GATCAATCTCAAGCACCAAGAATTGGCTCAATAGCCCCAAATCTGTCATGGAGAAGGCATGGTTCATTGCATCCTTCAAGGAAGCAATTTCATCCTTTGAGCTTCATGTAATGAGATTGTCATCAACATATAAAACAATGATCATTAATGAACCATTAATCAGCTTTAAATAGACATTTGGATCTGATTTTCATCGAACAAAATTCAGTGATAGCAGAAAGCTATCAATCTTGGCATACCAAGCCCTGGGGGCTTGCTTAAGCCCATACAATGACTTCTTTAGCCTGCACACAAGATATGGGTTAGTAGCAAATACTTGAGGCTGCTGCATGTATATGTCTTCAATGAGATATCCATTCAGTAAAGCACACTTCACATCCATGTGATGTACTTCCCATTGCTTTGAAGCTGCAATGGCTAAGGCTACCCTGATGGAGTCCATCTTTGCCACTGGTGCAAAGGTCTCATTGTAGTCTATGCCCTGAACTTGTGAGTAGCCCTTGGCTACCAATCTGGCCTTATACTTTAGAGGTGAACCATCAACAGAAAATTTGGTTTTGTACACCCACTTACACTGAACTAGCTTCCTCCCTGGGGGAAGATCAACCAACTCCCAAGTGTTGCTCCTCTGGAGTGAGCTGAACTCTTCCTTCATGGATGCTAGCCATATTGGATATTTTGTTGAATCTTCATATGTCTATGGATCTGATTCAATCATTAGATAGAATTTCTCAGCAAACATAGGATCTTTCATGCATAGAGCACTCTCAAACTGAGATCTAGTCTTCCTAAGATCATTAGGATTTCCAGCTAGTTCTCCAGCTGCATGAATGATCTTGGCTGCCCACTTTGGTCTTGTAGGAATTTTAGGATCTGCAATCAAACCATCATCATCAGACATATCAGAATCACCGTGTTCAACTATCTCTTCACTTACATTCAGAGGTTCTGGTGGTGAAGAGGATTCTCCAACTTCCACTGCTGCTAGGGGCTCTTCTTGAAACTGAACACACCTTTCAATGAAGGCTTTGTTTGTGCTCAAATTGATCAGTTTGTACCCTTTTGAATCTTTAGAGTACCCAACAAATAGACACTCTTGGCTTTGGGGCTGCAAAGCATTCCTCTTTTCTGTTGGAATTCTAGCCCAAGCCCTTGAGCCAAAAATCTTGAAATGGGTCACATATGGCTTGTGCCCACTCCATGCTTCGAAAGGAGTCATACCATCAAGTTGTTTATGAGGTACCCTATTCTAGATATAGGATGCACAGTTTATAGCTTCATCCCAGTACTTTGGTGGCAATGTCTTAGCCTCCATCATGCAGGTTTCCATCTCTTTCAGTGATCTGTTCTTCCTCTCAGCAACACCATTCTGCTGTGGTGTGCAAGGGATAGAATGCTGCATCTGAATACCTGCATCTACACAATATTGAATGAACTCAGACTTGACATACTCACCACCATTGTCAGATCTGAGGACCTTGAGTTTCCTCCCAGACTGGTTTTCAACCAAAGCCTTAAAGACTTTGAAGAGGCCAAAAACTTCAAACTTGTGTTTCAGGAAGTAAACCCAGCAATACCTGGAAAATTCATCTATGAATGTCAATGCATATTTGGCCTGACTCATTGACATATGAGGAAATGGGTCAGGAACATCACTGTGGATCAACTCAAGAGGTGCATAGGTTCTCTCATGACTAGCTCTCTCAAATTTATGCTCTGGGTGTTTTCCTAGGATGCAACCTTGACAGACTCCTTTGGAAAACTTAATCTTTGGTAACCCTACGACCATTTCTTTTTCACTAAGATCAAAAAGATACTTGTAATTTAGGTGGCCAAATATTTCATGCCAAAGCTTGCTTGCCTCATTAGCATGAATCAGAAGAGCAAAGGGGTTTGAGTAGGGTAGGAAGTGTGAGAACATGTATACCTTTCGAAGTATGATTTGCAATTCCTTTTGCAATGACTTTACCACTTGAGATCTCTGTGATCTCAACTTCATCAGGGGATAATATGACCTTCTTTGGAGACCCTGTGTGGGTCATCTGATACACTGATAAGAGGTTAGAGGCAAGACCTGGAACATACAATACATTGCTGAACTTACCATGGTCAAGATCAATCCTCCCTTTGCCCAAACTTTCAGTGAGAGAGTCATCTCCCAGTACTATTGGTGGACCTTTTGACATGTCAAGTGAGGTGAATGCCTCCTTGGTAGAAACCATATGTCTTGAAGCTCCAGAATCAATGATGAAACTAGGTGAGCTTGATGTGCCAGCAACCAATGCATGAACTCTCTCTCTATCTTCTGAATTTGATCCTCCTTCCCTCTTCTTTGAGCTGTCTAGAAGGGAGATGCCATTCTTCTCCAGGAGTTGGGTCAGCATGTCTATTTGATTCTTCATGCAGGAGCTCTCGGAATGATTGCCCTTACTGCAGTATGCACACTTGCTCATGTCGAACCTACAAAACAAATTGGAAGGAGAGAAATCAATCTACAAATGCTCTGATACCATGTGGAAATTGAACCCAGGTGTTAGAACAATTACACTCACAACAATTGCCAATTACACATGCAAATTACTCACAAAGGAGACTGAATAATGGAGCAAAACACTAATCTGTATTGAATAAGTGTACAATAGCCAAACCTGTGAAGTCATAGGCTGCCACAATAAATAATTACATGAGGGATTCGAATGCATGAAGATTCCATTCGAATCTAGTCAAAAGCAGGCTTACTAAATCTAAGCAAATCCCCCATAGGTGCATAAAGCACATTCCAAATCTGTCTAGGAGCTCACGAATTGGCAAAAGCAATTAGGCAAGCTAATAGATGGTGGAAGGACAACTCA
Source organism: Pseudotsuga menziesii (assembly GCA_001517045.1). Classification (NCBI taxonomy): domain Eukaryota; kingdom Viridiplantae; phylum Streptophyta; class Pinopsida; order Pinales; family Pinaceae; genus Pseudotsuga; species Pseudotsuga menziesii. The sequence goes on from LPNX010439999.1 coordinate 20,850, forward strand.
TACATTCTTTTCATAGGAGGAAAGAGTGGAGGATGATGAGGACAAAAAACAAGTTAACTCCACCTAGTCAAACTTTCCCAATTGCCTTAAAACACTGAAAAAGCAGGCAATAAAGCAGAAAAAGTAGATATGCACTAGGGAGGCTAGGAATAAAGCAGATTTGGTTCCAGGAGGTTTCCCAAATGCTCCATGACTCAAAATTAGCAAGTTTTACCACTATGGATGTGTGGAGGACAACTTGCATAAGGTGGAATATGGAAACTAGGGAAATAAGACAAAAATTGGATTAATTAATGTCTAAGGTAGCTAACTATGGGTTGATTATTCTAATAGAGGGCACAAGTGAGTGAGGTGGTCCTCCTTAGACAACTTGCAAGGAAAATTTACCTTACGTTTAGACTGCTTGTCCCCCTAGCATTACGAGCGTTCTTGTCATTAAAATTAGCATTTTCGTTCTTGTTCCCACCCTTACGATTATTTTTACCCTTTTTCTTATTCCTTCTAGGTTGCTGTTTGCCCTTCTGGTCCGACGATTGCATAGAAAGTACACTCATCATTTGGGTGGGTTGAGACGAAGCCGTGGCTTGTCCCGAAGCGGATTGATTAATAGACAATTGGCTCACTTATTTCACAACCAAATCTGCAGGTTTGGCACTTGTACATCCGACAATGCCATCGGCATGTGGTCCAGGCTTGATCTTGGTATCGAAACTAGATCGCGGAGTGTTAGGTCTAATCTCATACAAAAGTCCAGATTAAGTGTAGATCAAATCCAACTCTTGTACCCTAAAGATTGTTTGTTGCTAGTTTTGGACTCTGGATGTAGAAACATCCTTCACGATGTAAGGTAACAATGACTTGAGGAACCAATCAAGGAGAAATTTTGGTGGTATAAAGGCTTTAATCAATTGCTTCCATCTATGCCACTCTTGAATATGATCCGAAATATGTGTGGCTTTGTCTTGTCAAAATGTCGACAAGAGTTTTGTACCAACGTCGTAATGCATGGGTAGCTGAAAGTGATTGAGGAAAGTCATGGAAAGGTCATCGAATAAAACAAATGCCCCCCTTGGTAAATCTATATACCATTTCACCGTAGGCCCGGTGAGGGTGCATTGAAATAGCCTTAAACGGATTGAATCGTCATGTAAGGAATTGGAAGAGCACCAAAGGTGAAAAGTAGTGACATACTCACTAGGATCTTCTCCAGCTTTTCCCTCGAACTTGGGAATGTCCGAAGGAAGCTTTTTAGGGATGGCCAGCCAAGCCGGGTCATGAGATACCAGATCGTTCATAAGTCTCGATAAGTCAGGTAAGTTCAAAATTGTGAGGAAATGGAGCCTAGGCTGAGCCGGTCTATGCCATGCTCCCTTATAGTTCTAGTTCATGTAAGGTTGATTGCGATAAATACCATGGCCTTGGCCATAATATCCTCCTCCCATTTTACCCGTATAGGGTTGCATGCCAAGCATTATGATGTGGTGTACCTTGACTATGCAGTGCTACAAAGCCATAATTGGAAGAGTAAGCAAGTTGTTGATACACGTACCAATAGGGTTGATAGTTCTGTCCATACTGAAGTCCATAAGACTTTCCATGAAAAGCTCTGTAAGGTGTCCCATGAGAAGCTCCTTAGTTAGGGATATGGGGAACTCCTTGCGATGGACCATTAGACAATCCAGAAACAGGAATATGACCTCCCGAGACAACGGGAGGTACTTGACTCTGAGATACTACCATGTGAGCAGTCGCAGTACAAACATGGCTAGTAGCGATATTCCATCCCAAAGGACCACGTGAATGAGGGAAAGAAAGGGTTGTCAAAAATGCATTCAAAGGAGTAGGGTTCAAGGATGAAGGGATATGTGAAGGGATGTAAGTGGTGTTCCCTATGGTCACTCGTCTCGGTTCTGGTATCCGCATATGACTACTAACACTTGGTCTAGGACGGACATGTGAGGTAGCTTCCACCACTAGGATGGAAGGTGCAATGTGACTAGTGCTCCCAAATATCTCCGCATGAAAAGGAATAGGAGTGCCCCCAAGCGTAGTGCTAGGTTCAACTTCTAACTCGGCACGATGTGTCGGATCAGGTGCAGGGATATTAGGCATGCCATAACAAACATGACTAGTGCTTATGGGTTCATGATGAGTCTCGTCGCCTGGAAACCAATATCGGCGACCTATGAATGAGGGATCATAACCAGAATGTGAAGGTATTTCCGGTGAAGGATCATATACAGGAGTAGAATCTGCATCCCCAACCTCGTGAGGTGGATAAGACATCTCAGGAATCTCATCCTCATGATCTCCCATCATGTGTGAATCAAAGTGAGAAGTAGTCTGCCCAGACTGTCTGTTTCTCTCTCCCAAAGGAGGAGGAGACGTGGAAGGCAGAAGTCCTGCTAAACGATGAGAACGGCAAAGTGTCGTGCCCGAATCCACAATGACTCAAAAATGAAAAAGACTTGATCTAATTACGCAAACCCTAGGCAAACTAGCGTGCACATAGCATACACCTATAAAATGTAAAGCCAAATCACAAGCAAACAAGGGTAGGATATGTGAGCTCCCGAATGAAGCAGGTATGTCTCACCTAGGAGAGGCTTGAGACTCCCATACACAACAAGCGAAGGTTAGTAACCAATTATAGTGGCCCTCAGCTCCAACACATATAGCGACTGTGTTGTCCAACCCCTACCTGGCCAGGACACCTGCAAAATAACCTCTACGAAGTACCCACTCGATAACCTAGGTAAGGCAACTAAGGTCACCTCAATATAATCAATGCTCAGGTGGATAGTCGCAGGCGGGATTGACCATATGGGCAGGGTAGAAAAGCCCGAAACTCTCGAAAGAACCCACAGATACTAATACAATCCTGGAAATATCTCTGTTGCTACTCAGTTATGACTAGGGGTCATCCCAATCAATAACCGCTCACACTGCCTTGTTCTTAACTCCCTTGTAAGAGGAGGATCTTGAGAAACACTAATTATATAAAGGAATTTCACACTCTCACCTGGACAGACACATAAATGTTTCGTTTAGTGGTCTTGGAGAATTTACTCACAATGAACTATTCCAAGACCCTAAAACCTAATCTTGTTGGTGCACCCTATAAAATAAAAGAGTGTAATTCATTTTATTATGCATTGATTTTAATTGGATTATTACTCAAAAGGGAAAATGGTCGTGCAACTAATGATGTTATGACGCAAAAAGAATTAAAATGCACACCTAACAATCAATGCAAATGCACTGTGTGAAATGAAAAACGGGGTATGCTACTATGTGAAGTGCAAAATTTTCCTTCAAATGAATATGCAATCATTCCTATATGAAAATATGACTAATACTCTCCAAGCAAACCTAATGCAAGTACCATGCAAAATGCAAAATGAAACAATGCATAATGATGCAAAAAGAAAATGTTTCTGTATTTTTTGAATTAAAATGAGATAAAAAGAAAAATTATGACTCTACAAGCCCCAAACTTTGCAAGCACTATCATACAGCACCCATGCACAGCACTAAGGTAAAAAAGACCTAATGCACTAATCCCAAAACAAAAAATAGAAAATGCAATGACAAGAACATTTTCAAAAATTCAAACTAAAAAGCGTCTCTGGTCAGAAACAGAGGTGTATATAGACTCCAGAAGCATCCAAGAAGACTCAGCAATCATCCAAACTCACCCAGCAACACTTAATCTTCCCCAAAAAGGCAAAACTCAGGGCATACGTGATTGTGTGCAGAAAATCCACATATATACATAGCTATTCCAAGAAAAACTGCGTGTACACGCGACTGTGAAGACAAAACTCGTGTGCAGGAAGAAAAAGAGATAAAAAAGTAGGTAAACAGACAAGTTGAGACAAAATTTACTCCTATCAGACACTACTAGGTAAACATGCCCCCAGACCCGACTCAGAAACAGAGAAATCAGAGCAATTCAAGAACATTGAATGCCGATAAAAACCCCCAAAGGAAATGACTAAGAACTCCCCAGTATGGTCACCAATTCTATTACGAAGAAAACTTCCTATGGCTTGGGGTACCACAATAGACAAAGTAACCACAGAAATCAATCCCTTCCCTTTATGCAAGAGAAATAAACATCTAACACTAAAGGATCTTGAAACATACCTTATTCCGGATGGTTGATGTAGATCCCCATTGAGCTTTTCCAATCTTGCTTGTATTAGCAATTTGCTCTCTCAACAATCAGCAAACAAGACAAGCATGTTATATAATTGTGTTAGTCCTACTCTAGCATATATAATCAATAACATATAAGCATTTGAAAGAATCCATGGATTCAATATTCATTTAAATACACATTATTGGACAGGAAAAGATATTTCTATTAATATAAATCAGAGATTACAAGAATGACAACCTTTGTCGGCACGTCTACGAACCGGAGAAACTGAGTCCTCCACCTGGGCCTCCACCACTTCAATCCTCCATCTCTTGATAGCAAGCTCATAAGCAAAGGAAATCTTGGGAAGAACACAAAGTGCTCCAAGGGACAAAGGGATGCAGACTCAAGTATAAGCTCTAGCAACAATGGACTATAGTTTTCTTGCTCTTCAATTCCTCCCCTTTCAATGTATCCAAAGGGTTCCTTATATAGTGCTTCAATGGGGTAATGGAAGCTCGAATTTGAGTGATCTCAAGGCATATGGAAGGCCAAGAGACATGTGACTCAGCTCCACATCAAGGAAAACTCCAAAACTATTTGTCCTTTTGTACACATCCCGATGTATGCGGGTTTGAGGGTCATATCCACATATATACGCAAGAATAGGTTTAAAAGTCACGTATGGCAAATAAAGAATTTTTTTAGGGATGATCTTGGAAACATAAAAGGTACAAAAATGGTCCATGGGGTCCAAAGAGTCTGCAGAGGGACAGGGAAGGCCATAAATGTGTGATCCACTATGTGTGGTAAAATCGGCTGTAACAATAATAGTGTGACATGTCTAGCTCTATGTTTGCTTTATCATTTTTTTAGTTCGGCCTAGGCATATTTTTTGCATTTGCATTTTTCATATTAGATTATAAAACCAAAGTGGTGTACCGAACCATATGATTGGTCAATCACAACTCAGTAAAGGTTGTCGATCCAAAATTTGGATGGGTTCCCTACAACAAACATGGAGCGATATAATTGGTACTTCTCGCTAGGGTGAACCCCTTACTATTGATCAAGACATTTCAACCTGTCAACACTTTATAAAACTAAGGCTCCATCACAACCTAAACAAACTATCTTTGAAGTTATTTCATTGGACTCCATCACCTCCCCAGTTCTTTAAAAGCATGAAAATTGATTATGTAAGTTCACATGCATTTTCACTACCATCCAACTTGAAGAGGCAAATATATACTGGAACTTAATTAAATTTTCATGAATGGAAATGTAAATGCCTAAACATTGTCTATTATAATTTTCCCCGACTTCTTCTAAGCTAATAGAAATAAATGGCGAACCCTTCAATTTTGTTCTAATCTTTTCCTCTAAAATTGCATCAACACATTCATCCATATCCCATGTAGAATTGGTTGACCCCTATTTCTTGAGAAATTATGGTATATACTAAAGAATATAAATGTTTCCTTCACTCATAATATGTCATTCATCTTCCTTTACTAATCAAATATAAAATAGTTATGAAAGTTTAATCGTATTGTTTATAAGTAATTGTTTATTGATCCATAAATGAGAGACGTATAGCCAACTTACTTCACCAACATGTATACTTTTCATAATTAACCATTTGTCTCTATTCTTACACTTATCCAAAGATATCAATATTATGAATGGCTACATAGCCCCCATTTTTTTATGCAATTCTAATCATAACTACTCTGCAACACTCTTAAGGATTGGTACTATGGCATGCTCTCTGGTGTAACCTACATAGATCAACCAACTAATGGTGTAATACTAACTAGGCCAATTTAAATCAAGGCTTTGCAAATACTCTTATTAATAACTCTATAAGTTTGGTATAACTCCTTTACACATTGATGTCCAACTGATCTAAATCTCTTAAGATGCTCAAAGTTAAGACATCATCATAGTTTGTTGTGTGTTCATGTGTGATTGTAGTGCTATGTATCCAAGTGAATGAAAATACAAAGAAACAATTATAAATAGTATGTAAACCCAATACTCCAGCTTCTCATCAATCAACTAAAACAAGACTTACTGTTATCCTCCTCTTGTCATAATTATAGCTATCCTTCAAGGTAATACTATCCAAGATAAAGTTGGGTGCTTCAAATGTTGAATTAGGTCTACTTGTGACCTCTACACTTTTAAGCTTCCTCGTTAAAAGAGAAAGCTTCAGTTCAAGCCTTGAACATCATTCATTAAAACACATATGTGTTAGAGGGATTTATTACACGAACGACGTTATTAATGGTCACCCATTAGACATGCATAATGGATACAATAATAAAAACATACATATAGCATGATAGTTAATATAAAATATCCACAAGTGCCAAATCAATGGGATGAATATGAATTAACAAAAAAGGAATTTTAATTCATCTTGATAGTTTTCGAGCTGTATAATTTTATAAGATTTGAACATGTATATATCTAGGTAATAATCTAAATATATATTCAATGTGAATCAAACTAGTCATCAAAATTATGTAACAAATTTTTTAACATAGATTATTACACTAAAAACTAGAAGCGGATAAGAAGAATTAAATGATGTAATTAAAATAAATAAATTGAGAAGCTTATAATATATAGTGAGTAAATTCGAGTTATGTTAAGAGGAAACTCAAATTTCCCATTCCATGTTAAAAATACTTTTAGGCTTAAGTTAGAGCAAATAACCTTAGTTAGTCATGCAAGCTCTCCTAAAGTGAGTTTAACTAAACTGAAATGAACTGAATTGACATACACTAAACTGAACTGAATTGGCATGCACTAAACTAAAATGAAATGGGGTTCTAATTTCATTGGAGGACCATTTAGTAATATTTAGGTTTAGTTAGGACCTCAATTAGTGAGGTGCACCTAGTCTTCACTTAACTACCTCCTTAAATCATGGAATGCACCCCCAAATCAAGGATTGTGCCCCTAAATCAAGGAGTACACCCCAAATATAGGGTTTCAATTCATGGTTGACATAGTAAATGGATTTGGGTGTGGTTTTCCCCATTAGACTCATCATAACATGCTCTTGGCAATTTGCAGCCATATTAGATACCCAATCACACATAAAATTCTATGAAAACTGAAATACAAGGGAAAATCCACATTGGGAACCCCTCCATAAAAGAGAATGTAAAAAATTAATCTACTCGGAAAAAATTGTGCAGAAAATAATGAGTAGTAGGAGCAAAACCTAAGGCTCTAGAGACCGAAGAGACATGTCGGAGGTCTTATTCAATGAAAACTTGATTTAGAACAAATAATTCAATGGTTTCTTTAATTTTAACTTAATTTTGAACAAGTTCTTCAAAACCTCTTGAATCAAGGATGCATGGAGAGGACACTATTGAAAGTGCATACATGCAGCTTGATGTGGCAACTTTCTTGTTGCGCTCCTTTTCCTTTTCTTCAAAAAACTTCTTGTACCTACAATATTCTTCTTTATGTAGTCCTTTATTGCAATAAGGAAACCATGGTTGCTCCTCTTTGGTCTTCCCATCGAAGGAGTTGAAGTCTTTGTGAGTAAACTTGGATTGTTGCTCATGTTTTCCTTTGTATGGATTCTTTTGTTGGTTGGCTTTCTTCATGTCCTCATTTGATGGAAGTGCGTGATAATTTGAGGACCTTTGTAGGCCCATATGAGAAATTTTATCTTTCTCTTGAATAAGAGAGGCAACAAAAGCCTCTTTTGTTGCGAAAGATCGCCTGCCTTATGGCGGAGGTGGGACTGTGGATATACTCTTGCGTGGCGACCCGTATTGTGTCCTTAGGGATCTCTGCGGCGGCGACGGCGTTTTCAGAGGTGGTGGCCTTTGCTGTCGGCAGTATATCTGATGTTTTGTGTGGTAGTGGGTTTGATGATAGCATTCTTGCTGAAGTTTTTGTAGTTACTACTTATGATTTGGGTTGTGATACCCATATTTTCTGTGATGTATCTAGCTGATATGCTTGTACATTTTTTGCTATTTTCGTTATGACAATATGAGACAGCAAATATGTGACAATGTAGGGATCCTAGTGATCCTCTTACATGTGCAGATGTAATTTTGTTCCACTTTGAAATAAAATTATGAATTTTTCCAAGGAAAAAAAAAGAGATGCAACAAATAAATTTAAAGAAGGCATGGTGAAAGAAGCTCCAAGTGCTAATCTAGTAGAGTGAAATGGTGAAATAGAAGTGTTGATTCAGTACCCAACTTAGAAAGGATAGGAAGTATCATATGAGTGTCTTATTTATTAATGTTTCACATTTTGAGCTACAAGAGGGCAGATCTAAACTTTGTATATAATTATTGTATGGTTCGAACTCACTCGACCTCAAATTTATTAGCTCTACCTCCAAGAGATGACCCTTCATCTCATCTTGTGTACCAAATAGTTTTGACATGGTGGTACATATTTAATTAGGGGTATTCTTGTCTTGAATATAGTAAAGCAAGTTAGGAGACACATAATAACATAGAATCCCATGTGCTCCATCCATTCGGTTAAGATACTTGTGGTTTTGAATAAGATCCATTGGTTCCATCGTGTTTCCCATGGTTATTTGATGCAACCCCTTCATTCTCAAGAAAATCTCAACTCTTGACTTCCATTTGAAGTAATTGAATTGGTTTAGCAGCTGATTAGAAGGTACATCTATGGAGGAAAAAAAAATTGATGGCTGCAAAAACCTTCTTTGGTGGCTGCAAAAACCTTCCTTGGTGGTTGCAAAAAGAAACCTTATTGGTGACTGCAAAATGCCTTCTTCAATTTACAAGAGTAGTGTCTACAAAAGGAATTCTTTGGTGGCTACAAAAGCCTTCTTTAGGTCTTAAAAATGCTTCTTTGGTGGCTGAAAAATCCTTCTTGGTGTATGAAAAATACCTTCTTGACCCTCAAAAGCTAGATAATTGACAAGAAATCACTGAAACACTAACTAGTTTAGTACCCCCTATGCTCTAATACCATATAAGATTTGAACATGTAACAAATTCTTTAACATAGATTCTTACAAAAAAAATTAGAAGTAGATAGGAAGAATTGGATGATGTATTTCATTAAATAAATGAATGGAGAAGCTTGAAATATATAGACAAACATATTTATTTAGGTTAGAAGGCAATTCAAATTGCCCATGGCATTCTAAAAAGACTATTATGGCTTAACTTAGAGAAGATAACTTTAGTTAGTTATGCAAGCTCTCCTAAACTGAGTTTAAGTGAATTGAACTGAATTGAACTGAATGAACTGAACTGAACTGAACTGACATGCACTAAACTGAACCATAATAGGGTTCCAATGTCACTAGAGGAAAAAATATGAATAGTTAGGGTTAGTTAGGACCTCAATCAGTGGGGTGCACCTATTCTTCACTTAATTGCCTCCTTAAATCAGGAAATGTGCCCCCAAATCAGGGAATGCACCCCAAAATCAAGTAGTACGCCCCCAAGTTTATGGTTTTGACTCATGGTTGACTCAGGAGATGGATTTGAGTGTGGTTTGGCCCATTATACTCATCAAAACATGCTCTAGGAGGGCTATTTACTTTTAAAAATTTACCAGTGACCTAATGGCTCACTAAGAGACATGATGACTAGCCACTAGATTACCATGATTTGAATGTGATAATGATTATTTGAAGAACGCACTAAATACCAAATGGTTACATATCTACAATATCTAATGTGGGTAAGATATAAAATAGCAAAAGGGAAACAATGGTTCAAGTTGGACATTACCATGGCACAGATTATGCCCCACATATGTCGAAAGAAAACAGTTAACACCATATTCCTCACCATTTACAAATTATTTGTTGTGTACAACCTATGTAGTTTTAGAAGGATTTCTATTATTCTTATGACCTAAAGGATTGAACCATCTAGTGTGCTATCTCAAGGGGATTCAATATGCAACATACAATCTATGGGAAAGAAAAAAAAATATTGTGAATACCATCTACAACCATTAAGGTTGATGAATTAGAAACTAGACTTTAATAATGCACTAGTCAATTAAAGGAAGCCATAAATATCCAATATCAGAGCAAATCCAATGGTGGGAAAAATAGAGTTTTCGGCACTCAATAATTATTGAGGGAGAGAAAAAATTTAAGTTAACTTAACAGAGTTGTGGCTGAGAATGGATTATCTCACCATTAGAATAAATGAATGCAACAATTAAAAATTAGTAAGAGAAATATATCGAGCACATAGAAGAGATCCTCACTGCATATAACATCAATCATATAATGGAAAAAAATGATTTTACCTTGGAAACCCAATGGGAAAAAAACATCCAAATAGTTTCTCGGTCTTATTTCAACAATATCTAGTTACAATGCAGTCCTTGGCTCGTTAGCATTCTCCCTCTTTGGAAAAAAAAACCTTTTAGATTCAAGTTACAAGTATATATAAGAGAGATGGGGAGTAATGAGATAACCAAGAGATTGACCTTTGTAATGGCATAGCTAAGAGGTTGACCTTTGTAATGGCATAGTCAAGATATTGACCATCCAGTCCATGTTCCTCTCTCTCATGTTTTCATTTTAATTAATTATTTGTTTTTCCTATCTTTGTATCATTTAATTTTTAACACTTCCATTATATTTTATGTTGTATCTAACTTCATTAATGATCAAAATGCACTTTCAAGTACTAAATTATTACATCCATTTGCTTGTTTAGATCCATTTTGAATCACACCTCCCCATTGAGAGGATTTTTGGTCTCCAAAATCTCGAAGGAAATCAATCTAGATCAATGTTCCATTTGTCTACATCTATAGTAGATGGCTCTAACTTTGGATCATGGCTACAACTTTGAATTTCAATTTAGATCTGGCTTGTGGCTCTTGCTATTGGCTCTAGTTCTAGTTATGGCTCTAGATTTGTTTCTTGGATCACTTGTTCCTATAGTGAAAAAGTACACTCAATGACTCTCAACTCTTCGTAATCTCCATATCCAAACTCTTTGTCAAAAATCATTCCCATCTTCAATATGTGAGTCTTTTGCATTCTTAGACTTGCAAATGGTCCACCTTGGTATTCAATGAAGTCCAATTCAAATTTTGGTATATGATTGTTTAGTGATATCTAGATAGTTATGCCATCATGTAGTAATGACATCATAGGATGTGTGTTTTTCCCTCTTCTACTAGTATCAATTTCTTCATGGCATCTAAATGATTATTTGTTATCGCACATGCTTGCACAACACTTTGTCTCTACATCAATGTAAATTGAATCATAATATTTTTATATGCAACACAATCCTCGTGAATTATCCAACATCCATGTATCACCCAACTGCTCCAATTGTTTGGTCATATGTAAATTGGTTCATCGGTTGGTGAATCATTCTTCAAACATATTGCAATGAAATAAATACCACCCCATGCTTTAAATCCTTCTCTGGTCTCTCTTGATTCCACTAAACAATTGCTTGATTTGTGGGTAAGGGTTACCACTTGTGCTACTACAAATTTGTAGACACTTTTTCTCCTTAGGCCGCCAAGGAAAGGAGCTCTTGATATCCTTTAGACTTCATTTTTTGCACCCTTTTATTGGTTGTACTGTTGTTGGGATGAAGATGTGGATGAAGTCACCAATAATTTTCTTCCTAATGTCCACTCAACTTGCAAGAGTGCAAAACTTCTTGGCACTACTATATGGATTGATTGACATACTTCTTTTCTTTAGGAGATTCTAAATTTTTTGTTGGTTTGGTATAGTCTTCTTGCCATTTTTCACCTAAAAACAATTAGCCTTATGGAATGTGGCTTGTTTCTCCTAGCAAGAATCCATAGGATGTTTTTTTCCACATAATGAACATACCTCTGAGTACCTATAGCTCGTAATGCTATGCCATTTCCTCTTACAACAATGACGAATGAGGGATGACATGCATGATGCATACCTCATGTACTTCTTCTTTTTCCCCCAAATGATTGGATTGCCACTTCTTTTTAGTGCTGGTGAAAGTTGAGTCTTTACACTTTCCTCATCACTTCCCTTCTATAATCCACCGCAAGAAGGTTGAAAAGGTAGTGTTTATCTATCTTCATCCATTAATACTCTTACTTTTGATGATCAAGCAAAACTTTCACATCTTTTTCCTTCAGGAAAGTGATCTTGGTGTTTGTGTCCTTTTCTTATATTCCATCAAAACCCAGGCATTCATGCTTGACCCTTAGTTCAGCAATAATAAAGCTCTATATACCTTATCCTATCTTGCATGTGACTTGTCCATTGTATCCCATTTTCCTTGACAATTTCAAAGCAATGCCTCTAGTATGATTTTCAAATTCACCAAGTTTTTCTTATTGTATTAGTCATGGTGTTGGATTTAACAGTGACAATGGAAGGTAGCCTTGCTTCTTAGTGCTCTTGAATAATTGCTTGTATCTTTGCCAATGCTTCTTCCTTCTCTTCCAACACTTTCTTCAACGAAGTCATCATCCAAGTGAATCTATCCTCCCATAACTATCCATCTAGATTACCTTTTCTCACAATTGTACAAGCTGAACTTTGCTCTTCTTCGAATATCCCATTAATATAGTGATGGAGTCTTGCTATGCATCAAATTATCCCTGAGCAATGGAAACAATTTTATAGAGGTCTCAAGGTTATTTTCCATCTCTTCTATCCATTAGTTATAAATTTGGGCCTTTTCCTTCAAGTATTTGTTCTCTTCTTGAAGTTCAACATTGATGGCGTGGAGGTCTTCCAAACTTTCTCTTTCCACTTTAACTATGTTGAGTATTCTTTCTCTTCAAACTTCTAGCAGCTACTTAATGTCCAAGGATTCAACTGCTTTGATACATTATGATCCATAAATGAGATATTTATAAGCATATTGTTTTTCCAACACATATACTTTCTTGAATTAACTTCTTGTCTTTATTCATTGACTTATGTAGAGGTATCACTCTTCAAATTGGATACAAAACCTTTTTTCTTGATGCAATTCTTAGTGAAACTAATCTGCAACACTCTTAAGGATTGGTTATATATATTTTTGTTTGGTGTAACATACACACAAAAACCAACTAACGTCCTCTTATTAGAATTACACTTATCCTTGAGGGAAATACCATCCAATGCATAATTGGGTGCTTGACAATTTAAATGTCGAATTGGGTCTACTTGTGATCTTTGCAATTTTAAGCTAATTCATTAAAAGAACAAGCTTCAACTCAAGACTTGAACACCATTCATTAAAACATATATACTAGCCATTATTCAAACCACACACACACACGTGTGTGTGTGGGATCTATACATGAACCATGTGACTTATGGTCACCCATTAGATATGTATAATGGATACAATAATTAAAACATATATATATATATACCATTACAACAAGGACAATCCAAAAGTGACAAATCAATGGGAGGATTAGGCATTAAAGAAAAAAAATCATTCATTTTGACGGCCTTTAAATGGTACAATTTACCAGTCATGGAATGACCCAATAAGAGACACAATCATCCATCCATCCAATGACCATAATTTAAATAGGCTGGTGATTGTTTGAAGCATACATGAAACTCCAAACAATTATATAACTATAACAACTAATGTGGGTTGGAGATAAAATGACAAAAGGGAAACGATTGCTTATGTTAGATGTCACCTTGGCTTAGAGGATGCCCCTTGTATGATGGAAGAAGAGGGTTAACACTATCTACTCAATAATTAACAAATTATTTGTTTTGTATGACATATGTAGTTTTAGATGGATTTGTTTGGTTTATATAGCCTCAAGGATTGAAATCAACTTGTGTGCTACCTCAAGGGGTTTCAATGTGAAACATACAAACTGGTAAATCAAACAAATTGTTGTGTATAGAATCTACAACCATTAACCTTGACAAAATTAGAAACTAGACTAGAATAATGCAACAATTAATTAAAAGTGGCCATCGATTTCAAATCTTAGAGTAAATCCAACAATGGACTACATAAAGTTGTTGGCAGTCATCATTTATTGAGGGAGAACAAATTTCTATGTGAACTCAACATAGTTATGCCTAAGAATGGATTCTATCAACATTAAGATAAACATGGACAACAATTAAAAATGCATAATAATAATATATCAAGCACATATAAGATATTCTCAGTACATGTAACATCAATCATATAATGTACACAATGATTTTACCATAAGAACGCAAATGGGAAAACCAACATTTTATTGGTTGCTTAGTTTTATTTTGAAATATTTGGTTACAATACAAATCATTGCTCTCTGTAATTATCCCTCTTTGGAAAAAAATGAATACCCTTAGAGAGTCAATTTATAATAAGATATATGAGAGTTGGGGGGTGATGGGAAGGTCAAGAGACTAACCTTTTAGTTCCCATTCCTCTCTCCTATTTTCATTTTTCTTTGGTGAAATGCACATCACCTAGAAACCTACCCTGGTATAGACAACAAGTGAGGCACACATATTCATAAAGGTAGTCATCCCAGGGATTTGACCCCATGTCCTCCTACTTCCAATTCACAACACTTAACCACTCAAGCTAACCCACTAGACTAGCTATTTTCATTTTTCTATTTTAATTAATTATTTGTTTTTTTCTCTCTGTGTCTTATTTTTTTATTATTATTTGTATTGTCATTTATGTTTTATCTAACTTCATTAATTCCCAACTTACACTTGCAAATAAACCATTCACTTGTTTGAATCCATTTCATATAATTTATCACAATGTCAAGAAACCTGATATTTCCTTTTTTGCATTAGGCTTATCCAATCTAGAGATATGTTTTTCTTCATTTTCCTTATAGTTAATTCTTGGTTACCCATGTTACATTATCCACAATTTTCCCATCTTCTATTACTTTGTCATATCTTTTACTTCCATGCTTTTGAAGAGTCACATATCAATTTTAATCAAGTTTTTTTGTTTTCTTCCCAATATATGAACAAACTATACATGCTACCTTCCCTTCTACAATGCCCTTATCCCACCAAAACTTAGACATCCATTGATTGCAAAATATCCTAACTTTAGTGTATTGTTTCTATCCTATTCATTTTCTCTTAACAATCATCTTTATCATTGTGGATCTTTACATCCCCAATTTATTCATTATTTGGATGTTGGTCAACCAAAACGAACAAATGTTAAATTACTAACAAATATCCAACCTGAGAAGGAAAATAGATAGAAATCCATGGCAGAAAAGAAAATACATGTAGTAATAAATAAAGTGTGGATAAATATATGATATAATGATTACAATGCCATGGAACAATATACTTATATACACATTCACTTGTCACCATGGTTGATAGGTCATGTCTTTTAATTAGAACGTGTCACTTCACTAATTATTATTATTATTATTATTATTAACATCATCTATTTATTTATTTATTTAGACTTACATATATATCATGTTAGTACATTGTCTTGACCTTTTGAAATAATTTGTTCTCAAAGCATATTTATGGATAGGGAAAATTTGAAGGATCCACAATTTTCTCAAAGTGTAGAAACCTTGGCGAATCTTACTAATTCTTAAATTTGCAACCATAAAATGTTTTGTGAATTTTTTGTAAAAATATTCAAATTTATAAGAAATTTATATAGTTTTTGGACAATTTTGGCAACTTTTAGAGTAAAAATCATTTATCCCATAGAATTTGGATGAATCGTTTCCTTAAAAAATGGAAATTGGTGATTTTTTTTTTAAAGAATGACAAAAAATAACCCGTATGCTAAATTCTGTGCCTAAAATTTTCCATGTTTATGGAGAAGACTTTATCTTTTGTTTTGGCTCAGAATTCCTTATCATGGTCCTTTGTTTTTTTAGTTGTGGTAGTAGATAATACAATATTATAATAGTTACACAAAGTTGAGCAAAATTGTCTCACTGTGAATGAGTCAAACCACCCTAATTCAATTTTCTACAAAATTGCATAGCAACAACTTTTGTGAATTGGAAAAAGATCAGATTCCACATTTGAACTTCTCTTGAATATAATGGGATCTTCTCTTAGCTTTTCATATTGATTTTGTCTTTGGTTAGTTCTTTGATGACCTTTATAATTAGGTCGATGATAAGCTGATGGGTGACTCACAACTGGTTATTGATTGGTGTAGGTTTAGGAGGTAGCCTAAGAACAATGTGGAGACTATCATTGATGCAAGGTGTAAACTATGAGAACATTGTTTTTCATTGAATGAGTAATCAATAGACATGCCATTTGTAATATTATGTCTAGTGGGCTTGGATTTCCCTGAGGAAAATTTTTAAAAGAATTATACCTAGAGACTGACCATCCTTGGATAAGAAACCTCTATAAGCAACTCTAACATAATATGTCAAGTGATTAATATCAACAATAAAGTTTAAGCATCCCAAACCTCTCTTTAAGGTTCGTGATGTGAATATCAACATAGTGCCTTCCTATTCTATAGAGTTACTTGTGTCCATATGCCGCTATGGTAGGATAAAGAGTCACAATAGGTTGGAGAGTTCGGAGTTAGAAAAAATATAGGTCTCCATATATTTAAGTAAGGTGTCCAAAGTGGACCATGCCTCCAATAATACTAAACCCCTAGGTGTCTTGGAAAGGTATCATAAATAAACACACAAGGAAAAGGAAATTCCTCCATCTCTTCATATTCACAACCAACCACTTCATAAACACAACATATATCTTCAAAAGGAGTAAATATAGACAAATCAACTTTTGGCATTGGCTGAGTAGAGCATGTTCTTGTTATCTCATCTCAAATAAAGGCTTACAAAACTAAATATTAAGCGTTGAATTGTAAGTTTTAAACATGTGCAGAGAATAAAATCATACATATTCTTTTAAGCAAAATAGAGATTGCACCACAGTATTCACACATAAACACAGAGATTTACCCTAGAAACCCTTAACTAGGAAAACCAACAAACCTTCGAGCCACACCTCTTATTTTCTCATTATCATTATCAGTCCCTCACAATACAAAATATAGGTATCCAACAGCATCGAATACCCTAATCCGTTAACCCGGATTAGAAAAAAGACTCAAATCCATTAACCGGGATTAAATTACATTTTTTTAGAAAATTCCCCAAAATAGCCAAAACAAACCAAGAAGGTGTCGACAGGGATCGTTAGGTGCGACGGTGACAGGTGCACCTCCCCTCCACATGCACATGCAATAATATAACATATACCAAACATTCTCCCACTTGTTGTTTTATTTGCATAACAATTATTCATGTACTCATAAAGTCACAGGATCAAGACATCAATGCCCATAGATTCTCTACACCAAGAGAACTTCTCTGTACAGATAGATTTTTTTAATGAGTCTGCAACATTCTTCAAGGTGTTAACCTTCTCTAGCAGCACCTTCTTGTCTTCAACTATATCTCTCACAAAGTGATATTGCACATCAATATGCTTTGTCTTAGCATGATAAGCATGGGTCTTTGCCAAAAATATTGCACTTTGGCTATCATAATCTACCTTACAACTTTCTATACAAACCCAATACTTGAACACAGACTTTGCAACCATACTGATTCTTTGCTAGCATGTGTGGCTTCCATGTATTCAACTTTTGTAGTTGGGAGTGCAACTACAGCCTCTCTCTTGCTCATCCAACTGATAGCTCCTCCAAATAGGTTAAACACATACCCACTTGTAGATATTTTGTGACTAAGATCTCCATCCCAGTCTGCATCAACCAATCCATGTACATCTATTACTCTGTCTGGTATAGGTCTTCCTTGGTAGACTATTGCATAATCTGTGGTGCCACGCAAGTATCTGAAGACCCTCTTTACAACTATCCAATGCTTTTAATTCACTGGCTTTGACATATATTTGCTCAAAACTCCCACTGCATGAGCAATGTCTGGTCTGGTACAGACCATTGCATACATCAAACTTCCAACTGCACTGGCATATGGAACTTGTGACATATCATCTTCCTCTTCATGTGTCTTGGGACATTGCTCTACATATATATTTACACCTACGGGAATAGGAACCTTAATCAACTTACTTGCATGCATGTTAAATATATATAGTATTGTCTCAACATATTTTCTTTGATTTAACCAAATCTTCATGTTTGCACGATCTCTTCTTATCTCCATTCCCGTAATGAAGTTTGCAACACCAAGATCCTTCATGTCAAATTTGGAGGAGAGCTACGACTTCACTTCCTTTATAACATATTTTTTGTTCCCAATCATTAACATGTCATCAACATACAGTACTATGTTAATGACGTGATCACCAATTTGTTTGGAGTATAAACAGTGATAAGCCTTGCTTCTCACAAACCCCAATCCAAGTACGTATGTGTCAAATTTTTGGTACCACATCCTTGGAGATTGATTTAGACTATAAAGGGACTTCTTTAGTTTACATACCAACTCTTTATTTCCCTTTACTGTGAACCCTTCCGGATGCTTCATGTAGATTTCTTCTTCAATATTTCCATGTTATAACGTTGTATTCACATCTGCCATTTGCTCTACTTCAAAATGAAAAGCAGCAACAATAGAAAGAAGAAATCTAATGGAAGTTAATTTTGCAACTTGAGAAAATATTTCACCAAAGGAAATTCCATCTACCTGACAATATCCCTTTGCTACCAAGAAAGCTTTGTACTTATCCACTTTACCTTTTGCATTCAACTTATTTTAAATAGCCATTTGATCCCAATAGATTTTCTTCTAGATGGTAACTGGACTAGATCCCAAGCTTCATTTTTGTCTAGGGAATCCATTTCTTCAACCATGGCCTTCTTCCAAAGATCACTATCTTCTAAATCAACAACTTCCTTCACATTCCTAGGATCATCATCGGTAATAGACAAAGAAAAATGAGAGTGAAATTAGGAGTGGAATACCTTTATAGTTGCCTTCTTTCTCAAGATGATCTCCTCAAAACTAGGGTATGAAGTTCTTCTTCTTCTGATTCAGCTTCTTTTGTTGAGTTAGATTCTTCACCTTCTAACTCAAACTCTGTCTTCTCCAGTTCCTTTTCCATTGGAGTCACTTCTTGTTTAGGAACTTCTTTTACCTCTCTAAACACAACATCTCGACTGTAAATAGTCTTCTTAGTTACAGGATTCCAAGGATTATAACCTTTCATGTCGTCTTTATAGCCAATAAAGATACATTTTTCATATTTTTTATCTAACATACTCCTTTCTCCTTTGGAACATGTACATAAGCATCACAACCAAAAACTTCCAGATGCTTAATAGAGGTTTTCTTACCATTCCATACATCTTGTGTATTTTTGTCAACCAATGCTAATGTGGGTGATTGATTTACCAAGTAACATGTTGTCTCCACCACCTCTGCATAGAATTCTTGTCCTATTCCAACACTACTTAGCATGCTTCTTACCTTTTCCATCTACGTCATATTCATCCTCTCGAAAACTCCATTCTGTTGAGGTGTGTATGGAGTAGTCTCCTGCCTTGATATACCACGCTTCTTATAGAATTCCTCAAATTCATTCTCATAGAACTCTCCACCAATATTTGTCCTTAACACCTTTATTTTCTTTTCTAATTGATTTTCTACAAGATCCTTAAATTCTTTAAACTTAGAGAATACTTCAGATTTATTTCAAAGGAAATAAATCCATGTGTTCCTTGAGAAATCATCTATAAATGAAACATAATACACAAATCTACCTAATGATGGAACAGGCATAGGTCCAAATACATCACCATGTACTAACTGTAGAACTTCCTTTTCTCTTATAGCACCAAATGCAAATCTTACTCGATTATGTTTTCCATATATGCAATGTTCACATAAATCAAAATCTAGAGTGCAATCATTCATACCTTCAACCATACATTTACCTTGTAATGCTCGAAGTCCCTTTTCTCCGATATTCCCCAATCTTTGATTCCATAACATTATCTTTCCTCCTGATGCAGTCAAGGTCCTGGAATATTCACCTCCTTCCTTAAGCACAACATAATTATTACATTCATCCATGATGGTTCTTCCAAATATTTTGTACAGAGTTCCATACCAAACTCCCCTCATTAATACCATTGATCCTCAAACCATTTTTCAACCACCATCTCCACACACACTCTTTACACCTGCAAAATCCATTTTTCAGACTGATATCAAGTTTCTTGTTATATTTGGAATGTGTAGCACTCTGGGTAGAGTTCTAATCCTTCCATCCTTGAGTTTCATCTTGACTCTGCCACGTCCAATGATACTTGTTGGTGAATCATCTCCCAAGTACAGATCTCCTGCATTGTACTTTTCATATTCACATAACCACTCCCTATGAGGGGTCATATGAAATGATGCACCTGAGTCAATCAACCATATATCACGTTTTGAATTATTACCAATGGAAGCTAGGTACACATCCCCTCCTTCTTCTGAGGAGTTATTTGCCTCTCTGGAAGGGGTATCCTCAAATCCCTTTGCTTTCTCAAGATTCTTAGAACTTCAATCCTTTTTATATTGCCCATCTTTACCACATTTCCAACACTTTCTTATTCCTTTTCCTGGGGATATATATCTGCCCTTAGATTTAGATCTCCACTTGTATTCCTTATTTTTGTTTCTCTCATAGGGGCGACCTCTCATAGACAAGGAATCCATGCTATGATTATCCATGGTTTTCTGCCTCATCTCTTCTGATAGTAGGGATGATACTATTTCATCAAATTTTAAGGTCGCTTGACTAACACTACCTATTGCAACAATTAGGGTGTCCCGGGGAATCTAGCAAAGAAAAAAATAATATAATACATTTATTTTCTTCAACCAATTTAATGCCAACATAGGTTATCTAGCTTACAAGAGTATTGTAGACATTTAGATGCTCTGGTATTGTGTCATTTCGTCCATTTTGAGATTAAACAATTTCTTTTGTAGAAGCAACTTGTTCACAAGGGATTTTTATTGATACAAACTCCCCAATTTCCCCCAAATCTTTACCGCACTATCTTCACCAGATACATTCAACAACATAGACTCTAATATGCATAATCATATTGTACTCCTCCCCCTTCTTTCTAATTTATCCCAATCATCTTGTGGCATTCTAGTGGGTTTCTTACCCATATGCACAACAATCCACTGTTCTCGATTTACAAGAAGATCCTCCATTTTGAGCTTCCATAACTCAAAATTCTAGACGTTAAATTTCTCAATTTCAATTCTTGAACTTCTCTCCATTCTATTTCAATGCACAAACCAATGTTGCAAAGATTCCACTAAACCCAGGTTTATCACAGACCCGGGATCTATCAACTATGTCAAACCCTTAGCAACAAAGGCGTCCCCCTAATGCCAACAATCGAGCTATGATACCAAATGTAAGTTTTAAACCTGTGCATAGAAGTAAAGCATACAAATTCTTTTAAGCAAAACAAAGATTGCACCGCAGTATTCAACATAAACACGGAGATTTACCTTGGAAACCCTTAACCGAGAAAACCAACAAACATTGGCACCACACCTCCTATTTTCTCATTATCATTATGAATCCCTCACTGTACAAATTATAGGTATTCAACAACATCCAATACCCTAATATGTTAACCCAAATTAGAAAATAGACTCCAATCCCTTAGTCGGGATTAAATTACATTTTTTAGAAAATTCTCAAAAATAGCCAAAAATAACAAAAAATAGCCAAAAACAGTCAAAAACAACCAAGAAGGTGCCAACAAGGATCGTCAGGCGCAGCGGTGACAGACACACCTCCCCTCCGCACGCACATGCAAAGAATATAACATATACCCAACATGAATCTAGGTAGTATATCACAAAGTATTCATGTATCCCTTATAGTGACCCATCTATTTCTCAAATTTGTACAAGATTCTCAAGCAAAAATATGAAATTTAATGTTTTAATTTACCCAAATTTTTTTTTACCTATGATGAATAATGAGCTTATCTAAAATTGTGAGACAATAAATAAACTTAGTGATTTCAACCTTGTTTCATTCTATTTTTCTCTCATTTGAGATTTTTATTACTAGGTCGATGAGAGTCAACCATAATTAATCTGAGTTCCACCTTTTACTTTGATTTCACTTTTAAACCCTCAAAACAACACGTCTAGGGAATTTCATTCTCACTTTGTCATTAGACCACATGCTTGAGTCCCTAAATCTCATACCATTTTGAAATTTGATATTTACCTTCTACGATCTCTCTAAAACCCTAGTTTGGTTGAGATTGTGGAATTTTTGTGTTAATTTATGGCATATGGTTCCTATGGTGGTGATTAGAAATATTCATGATATATTTCTCAAAAAATACTCTATATAGTTTGTAAAGGGAATCGTCAACTCCATCAAAATATGTGTAGAGGTTATTGATGCAAGTGGAGCCTAACTGGATAATATCATGGCATAATGTGGATACCATTGTTGGTCACATATAATTGAATATCAGAATAATCGCTTTTATTGTAGGACTTTTCAAAATACATGCCATTTGCAGGATTCATATCCAATAGCTTTGGTCTTCCTAGAGGAAAAAGTTATAAGCATTAAGCCCAAAGCTTGATGGGCATTGGAAAAATAACCTCAAGAGAAAATTCCCATATCACATGTCAAGCAATTGAGACCAATGCCATCAATTAAGGAGTACAAACATATGTACATCTTCACCCTCTAAGAGGGTGGATTAAAGGGGCTAAAAGTGTGGATTTTTGTGTACACAAAAATGCATACCTTCATTGTTGGTACAAACAAACATGTATCTTCACCTCACATCCTAGGAGTGTACGTGGTGGTAAAGGTTTCTATGGTGATGATTGGTAAATTTATGGAAATTGACTCTAGATAGTTTGGAAAAGGAATCATTACCTCTACCATAATATGTGTAGAGGTTAATTTTAGTGAAGGATTATTGAATCATATCATGGTATAATGTGGACATTATCATTGATCACATGTATTGGAATACAAGAATACTCCTTTTTGTTATAAGACTTGTCAACAACCATGGCATTTGCAAGAATCCTATCCAATAACTCTAGTTTTCCTTGAGGAAAAAGGTTATAGACACCATGTGCAAACCTTAATGGTCTCCAAAGAAGAAATATTTAGAGGCAACTCCCATATCACATGTCAAGCAATCAACACTAACAATGTCAACTAAAGAGTACACACAAATGAACATATTTTCCCTTGATATGGTGGATTATGGGGAGTGAAGGTGTGCACTTGTGTGTACACACAAGTGCACACCTTCATCCCCTAGTACACACAAATGCACACCTTCACCCCCATAGTACACACAAATACACACCTTCAGCTTACATCCCAAGAAAGTCAATTGTGGCAAAGGTGAACATGTGCATTTGTCAAACCTCGATATGAGAGTTGTGACATGGATATGACCCTAGTGCCTTCCACTTTTATGTAATTAGTTCTGATTAAATACCATTATGACGAGATGAAGAGTCATAATGAATCATACAATTCATATCTAAAAGAGCAATATGGGTCACCATCTAATTGAGACAAAGTAATTGTTTAAAGAACCACCCCTCCATAAATTTTAGACACATCGGTAACTTGGAAAGATATCATAAATAAAAGGGGGAAAGAAGGAAATTCCACCATCTCTTCAAGTTCGAAACCAACCACTTTATAAATGCAATGTATATATTTAGAAATTGAGAACATAACTAAGTTAACATATGACTTTCACTAAGTAAAACACGTACTTATAATCTTCACTTGGATACAAAGTTACAAATATAAATATAGAACATCAAACCTAAATAATGAATAATAATTTATGTCCCTCTTCTAATAACCCTTGTATTTCTAAAGTTTATAAACAAATTTTAACAAAATATAAATTTATTTTATTTTAAAAATTTTAATATTAATTTATTAAAAATCTACTACAATTATTATAATTTAAATTCTTTGTTAACACGTTTTACTTTGATTTAATATAAACATCTTTAAAAAAAAACCAAATAAAATTCTATTTTTAACACGTTTTACTTTGATTTAATATAAACCCCTTTAAAATAAATATTTGGAATTTTTAACACGTTTTACTTTGATTTTAATATAAACCCCTCTAAAAAATAAAAACATTGAATGCACCAAATAAAATTCAAGGAAGAAAACAAACTGCTATAAAACAATAAGCATGCTTTCCATAAGCAATAATTTTTTTCCGTGAAGAAACTATGATCCAAAAGTACCATAACAAAATGAATCGCGCGCTCCTTAAAGCACGACTCCCGAGACCCATGCCTTTTTCTTTTTGTCCTTTAATTTGTTCCAATGGATACATCCAAACCCTACCCAAGCATGCCTTCCATGCACAAGAGTTTTTTTTGTCTCTATACAATCAGTATAGATCTAAATTCTCCGCTCTATCAAGCGTCGAGAGGAATCAAATCTTTACTACTTTTTATATTAGTTACTACTTTTTACATATCCTACGCCGACAAAATATTTACTACCTTTTACATTGGTTACTTCAATATTACAAACGTTACATCACGTTACAAGATCTCTCCCATAATATTCACTATCATTATTATTTTTTACAAACGTTAATAATGTTACATCACGTTACAAAATCTCTCCCATAATATTCACTATCACTATTATTTTTTGCCGACATGTTACAAACTTTACTAACATTACATCACGTTACAAGATCTCCCCCATACTGGGTTGTAGAGCGCCTCTCGACGCAATAACTAAGAAATTACCATGGATAACACCCTTGCACTCTCCCTTCGCTACCATATTTGGTCCTATAAAGTGAAAGTTTCAAATAATATAAAGATTTATTATTATGTCCGGCGTAGCACGATACTACCGAGACCCATGCATTTTTCTTTTTGTCCTTTAATATGTTCCAATGGATACATCCAAACCTTACCTAAGCATGCCTTCCATGCACAAGAGTTATTTTGTCTTTATACAATCAGCATAGATCTAAATCCTTCGCTCTGTTAAGCGTCGAGAGGGATTAAATCTTTCCTACTTTTTACATTAGTTACTACTTTTTACATATCCTACGTCGACAAAATATTTACTACCTTTTACATTGGTTACTTCAATATTACAAACGTTACATCACGTTACAAGATCTCTCCCATAATATTCACTATCACTATTATTTTTCACAAACGTTACTAACGTTACATCACGTTACAAAATCTCTTCCATAATATTCACTATCAATGTTATTTTTTGCCGACATGTTACAAACTTTACTAACATTACATCACGTTACAAAATCTCCCCCATACTAGACTGTAGAGCACCTCTCAACACAATAACTAAAAAATTACCATGGATAACACCTCACACTCTCCCTTCGCTACCATATTTGGTCCTATAAAGTGAAAGTTTCAAATAATATAAAGATTTAGTATTATGCCCGGCGTTGCAGGATATATAACGATGATTAGAGCAATTAGTTTTGACAGTATCCGATCCAAAAAAAATTGAACTCTCAAAATTTTCAAAGTTCTAAAAAAATATTTTATTAAATGAAAATTTTAAAAATATATTATTTGCAAATTGATTGGTTGTTGAAAGATGGCGTTTTCATTGGGCTCTGGAGAGCAGGAGGTAGCGGCGGCAAGAGGTCATGGTTGTACATGTTAATAATGGTCCAAAAATCTTCGGTTCCGGTGTAACATCATGTGTGGTGTCTACAGTTAATGGGTTCCTTTTTCGTTCTTGGCCTTACATCTTTTCCTTTTACAGAAACCACATTCGTACTGGTCACAACACTAGATCGATCAAGCTCCCTACCCAATGCTAAGAGCCCTATTAAATACGTAATAGTTGGATGAGACCTCATTTTAATAAATATAGAACTTGACGAGTTGACTTCCATTCATCTCTGCAAAGTATTAAATCTATGGAGTAGTCTAACCAGTCGACGATTTCGCTCGGCGTTGGACTACTCCGTCTAACACTTCCGTCCATCCTTCACCCGGTCCCACGGGATCTGGCAAATCAGTCCTCTAACGCAGTTGCCTCAAGGTGTCCTCTCCTGCAGACCCTCCGTCCTCCTGAACCTTGCATTTACTCTCCTTCCTGACTCCACCGTACCTACTCTACTCGCTGGAGCTGCTGCTGGCCGGCCGTGTCCCGGATATGTGCTTTGATATCTTTGCCGTCTTACAGTCTACTACTCCTCTCCTGTAGAACACTCTACGAACACCCCGAACATCGTCAACCTGTGAACCAGCGATCCTCTTGAAGCTCAAACACAATCACCGGACGATTCCACTGCGTAAGCTCCTAACTCTTATTACACTCTGTCCAATTCAAAATTTTATCGGAGTGGTTCTGTCCATGCAATTCATATGCTAAAGAGAACTCATAGCTATTTCTGCATCATCGCCAATAGAGATCAAGCCTTTATACATCAG
>LPNX010439999.1:47531-122871 GCA_001517045.1 Pseudotsuga menziesii
GTTAGACATGGATAACGGAATCTCGACCACGAGGAAAGATTACTACTAGAAAAACCAGCAAGTTTGCAAGTTTTCCCTACTCAATGATACTTTGCAAGTTTACCCTACTCAATGGAGCTGTCTACCGGACGATTTTGAGTATAGAAATAAAATCACTTATGATTTTTGTTGTTTGTTAAGCTATACTTAAATAGAAATAGCTTAAGCTATACTTAAAATCATTTAAATAGCTTAAGCTATACTTAAATAGAAATAAAATCACTTGACACCAAAACCTCAAATACCCACTTTCTATAAAAACTAACAATATTTTTAGACATTTTTAAAATTTCTTAAAAATTCATAACTAAAAACCTTAAAAATTCATAACTAAAAACCCTAAAACAAGTAAAAACCAACCAAAAAAATCGTCCCCTAACTAAACAAACAACTCGTAAAGAAATTCTTGTTTTGGGCTATTACATTTACGAAGCAGTCGTGGAAGTGAAGGCGGAGCAAGGACGCATCCATCCTCTTTTAGCTGGCCACCGCTTTATTCACCGCGGTTTTAACGATTGACAGCGCTGTTGGACAGGACGTGGCATAAAATGTTGAGCTCAGTTGCCCATGTACAGCATTATTAATGCAGCATATAAACGCCATTAATGAAATGCATAGTACGTCCAGAGACCTCATATTTAGAGGAAGCTACCCGCTTCAAATATAAAAGAACAGAGCAGACTCAAGTGGATGGAATGTTGGACTTGGGCGGAAGGTCTGTGGAGAGCTGGCCTTCTTATAGGAGATGAAGTTGAAGAACACAGTTCTATTCAACGTTCACTATGCAGCCAGTCATCTTGATGCGAGGGACAGCCAGTAAAATATAATGTCCGGTTGGAAATTTGGAATTCAGTAGCGAGCGAGTTGTCTATACAGTGACAATTTGGTTTTTATTTCGCTATTAATCTTTACTGAATTTTTAAATCCTGCAAAAACATTGCATTGCCAGGTTGTGGGTGCTTTAGGGTTTGTAAATGAAGTTATTTCATTTCTGTATTTAAAATCGCCCAATAAACATAAAAAATTTCAAAATTTTATAAGTTAAATTCACTAGATTCCAACTAAAAATCACCCCGAAAGTCAAAAGCGTCCGGTAGACAGCTCCATTGAGTAGGGCAAACTTGCAAAGTATCATTGATCCGTGAGCAAACTTGCAAAGTATCATTGAGTAGGGCAAACTTGCAAACTTGCAGGTTTTTCTAGTAATCTTTCCTCGTGGTCGAGATTCCGTGATCCATGTCTAACTCTGTTAGTTGATATGATGAAGCTTCTGGGACAATGAAGAGCCTGATATTCCTGTAAGTATATGTTATGTATGAATTTGTGATTACAGTGAGGTGATGTGTCTTTCTCTTTTCTGTTGCAGAAGAGGAGGTGGCTAAACATATATTCTAATTGTTGCTGATGTATAAAGGCTTGATCTCTATTGGCGATGATGCAGAAATAGCTATGAGTTCTCTTTAGCATATGAATTGCATGGACAGAACCACTCCGATAAAATTCTGAATTGGACAGAGTGTAATAAGAGTTAGGAGCTTACGCAGTGGAATCGTCCGGTGATTGTGTTTGAGCTTCAAGAGGATCGCTGGTTCACAGGTTGACGATGTTCGGGGTGTTCTTAGAGTGTTCTACAGGAGAGGAGTAGTAGACTGTAAGACAGCAAATATATCAAAGCACATATCCGGGACACGGCCGGCTAGCAGCAGCTCCAGCGAGTAGAGTAGGTACGGTGGAGTCAGTAAGGGGAGTAAATGCAAGGTTCAGGAGGACGGAGGGTCTGCAGGAGAGGACACCTTGAGGCAACTGTGTTAGAGGACTGATCTGCCAGATCTCGTGGGACCGGGTGAAGGATGGGCGGAAGTGTTAGAAGGAGTAGCCTAACTCTGGGCGAAATCGTCGACTCGTTAGACTACTCCTTAAATCTATAGGTAACCTATGTTTTGTTACAATGAAGAAGCACATCTCCATGTTCCATGTTCCATGTTCACTAAGTTGTGTAAAATTGAATTATTGTTGACAATGAAAACCACCGTGTCCATATAGTACTCTGCTTACATTAAGTTGTTTTCACTGTGAGACATATTTTGGGTCATTGAATGCTCTGATGCATTATATTTACACCAAAGGCATTTTTAAAGGGGTTGGTTCTTCTAGCCATTTCGTCGTATGTTGACGGCCTATGAGGAGCCGGCCCCTGTCAATTGCTACAGCCGTTGTAAGTTCCTCTTATTGTAAATAACCCATGTCGTTAAGTTCCTCTTAATGTTAATAAGAGATATTATTCAAGGCTCCATGAACTTCATAATCAATTGACCCAACCATTGTCGCCATCAGTGTGTCTTAACAAACTGCCGATACAATCACTACTTTGCCATGTCTGCTTTCCTTTTATCGAACTGCCACCATCACTGCTAATTATCACATCGAACCGCCACCCTTACTGCTAATTATCACGGTCTTCCTTTGGCACCATCAACATCTTATCTCATGTCATCATCATCCTGCCACCATCACTGCTAATTATCACATCGAACCGCCACCCTTACTGCTAATTATCACAGTCTTCCTTTGGCACCATCAACATCTTATCTCATGTCATCATCATCGTCTTACCGCCTTTGTTTCCTGGGCATGCCCAGCTTCTCTTCTCTAAAATGAATCCTCGTCTGCAACTATGTCAATAAGAAATCGATGCAACTGTGTTAATAAGAAATCGATGGACATGAGGCTACATCATCCGCAATTGTGCCAATAAGAAACCTATGCCACTGTGTCCATAAAAAATATATGGATAGGAGGTTATCACACCTAGGGAGATTTGGAATGATTTCAGAAAACCCCAAGAAAAATTTGAGGCTAGAAGTAAATTTGAGAATGGTGTTGGTACCTGAGAACTGCGTTAAAACCCTTCATGGCATACGTGGTCTCATCCTCACCCGTTTCAAAAGTACGCAATCTGACAGGGGCTCTATATCTAGTCTAGTATTTTTCTTCGTGCATCTTCCTCGCGGTCTCTTCCTTACTCCACTTCCTTATTTTGTAATCAGACAGGGGCTCTATATCTAGTCTAGTATTTTTCTTCGTGCATCTTCCTCGCGGTCTCTTCCTTACTCCACTTTTAATTTCTCCATGGGTTTCGATCTCTAGACCGATTTTCTCTTGGTCATTTGGCTTTTCCCTTTTATCTCATGAATCCTATTACTCATAGTTTGAGTATTATTGTTCAATTGTCTAGTGCTGACGATGGATAATTTATTTTTGGAGAAGTTCGTACAAAACAATGTACCAAGATTCATTCTCATCCAGAGGAAACAAATTCAGTGCTTCAGAAGAACAGGACAGTGGTGGATATGCGATGCACAAAATAACAAGATAATAAAAGCCTGTAAAAAAGTAATATGACCTAAGAGCAACAATGCCCTCCCACGATAATGGTGGCCATCATCTTCATAACTTGTTGGGTGCTGGGAGTTTTGTCCTGTGTCTTCGGTACGCCTCCCATAGTAATGGCGGACATCATCTTCATAACATATTGGGTGTTGGGAGTGTTCTCCCGTGCCTTCTGCATCATCCCATGCACTTGTTTTCACTCTTGATCTTGAGAAGCCATGATGACCGACCAATAATTTCTTATACAATCTAGTATGGTGCATGTAAATAGTGGTAGCCATGTGTGATGGTGGACATTGAACGAAAAGGCCACATATTTTGCATGGCGAATAGATTGCCTGAACAGGACACATGGAGAGCCTCTTGTTTTTTGATAAGTTTTTGTTATGATATTTTCTTTCTAGCTGGTTCCGGCATGAATATTGACAAAATGGTTTGTCCATGTAACATTTGGTATGGGAAACTCCATGAAGTTTCGTTATTTTCTTTTATTGAAATGAAGAACAAAAGAAAATCGATTAATGAACAGTCCCTGTCATGTATGATGCAGGATATAGTTTGGGACCATTTCCAGATAGATTTTGAAATTTCGAATTTTGAGTTGGGAATTTTCCACTATTTATAAATCTTTTTTAGCTGGCAATTTTAAGGTCCACAAGTGAAATAGTTTTTAAAATTTAAAACTCAAAATTACTAAAGTTGAGAATCCACTTTTGCAAATTCTTATAGTTAAAGATGACCTTATAATAGCTACTCAATAAAAAAAAATCCGTGAAAAATAATTTCTATTATTCCAACTCTAAGTTTATTAGCTCTGCCAATATGGACTTAGTGTATACACTAAACCTTTAGAAATACAATCTGCTAAGTTTTTCTCACGATCTAAAAACCAATATTCCCTCAATTCAATTTTATCTAACAAATAAAAAATTAATATAAAACTAAATTTTTTTCTTGCAATCTAACAAATAATGAAATTAATATGAAACTAAAATACTTGTTTTCCTTGCCATGTTACTGTATAAAAAAAAATCTAACAAATAATGAAATTAATATGAAACTAAAATACTTTTTTTCCTTACCATTAAAAGCAATCTAACAAATAATGAAATCAATATGAAACTAAAATACTTTTTTCCTCACCATGTCATGTATAAAAAGCAATCTAACAAATAATGAAATTAATATGAAACTAAAATACCTTTTTTCCTTACCATGTCACTGTATAAAAAGCAAAATTATACTTTGCAATGCATGCCATATTTGGTTTCACGTTGTGACCATAATAAGCATGGGGTAAATAAAAACATCGAAATTCGAAGTTTAATATGATAATTAGTTTTAGACTTCTCTGTCCACATTCTTGGATTATATAGTTTTTGAAATTGCTCAAATATCCACTTCCCATCGTTATGTAACATTGTATAAAATATTTAACAACTTTATTTTCATGAAGAAAAAAGCTTGTTTTTATATTCATTAATTGAATCAAAGGGCATCAAGATGTGCCTTCCCTTGAAGGGTTACATACAAAAATACCAGCCAAGAGCTTACTGTCTGAATATTCCAAGAGAGAGTCCCAATCCCAAGAAGCTTGCCAAGGGGGCAAACAAGCAAAGCACTATCCAAGCACATAAGCTAAGATCAGCCAGGAGAAAAATCATCTCAACAGACCATCATTATAGTCCAATATATTCTGTGAAGACAATAGCTGCAGAAACTTCTATCAAAATAAGCCCGCTCCATAAACAGTAAGGAGGTGCAATAAGAAAAGGGAGTCAAAGCTCTTGCACCAAGCTCAAAAGAGTTGAAATGTATCATGTGAGGCCAAAAAACCATCAATAAATTCTGAGTAAAGACCACAACCTAGAGCCAAAGAAAGGGTTGATTTCGATAGCCGGTCTGCAACCTGGTTGTGTTCATGGAAAATATGGCTAAAAGAGAGATGGTGAAAGCATGAAGTGAGTCTTTTAGTATCCATACACCAATGGCTGAGGGCAACTGGTCTAGGAGCAGTGTTGCCCTTCACCCAACTAATAATGACAGCAAAGTCACCAAAGATATTCAGTTTTGGGATGCCCATAATATGAGAAATAAACAAGAGTGCCCATAAGGCAATCAACTCAGCTTTAGTGTTTGTGCAAGATCCAACCCCCAAAGCAAACTCGAAAGAAAGGGACTCATTCAGAAAAAGACAGATACCCACACCACCTGTAGCATTAGTAGCTACCCCATCAAACAATCCATATGGGAAGGCAAGGACAGGCCCATCACCAATAGTTCTCGGATTTTTTACCTTAGCTGAAGCAGGCTTATACAGATGTGTGAGGTACACAATATGTTGAAAGATACTCATGAGGGACAGCTCTTTTCCATCAAAGATGGCCCGGTTCCGTTCTTTCCATACATCCCATAGAGCAAAGAAAGGAAGGTAACAAAAGACAGAGTGCTTGGAGAAGTGTGTGGTCCAAGTAGATAAAAAGGAACTGAGATTATCAGTGAATTGCGTAGGAAGACACTGAAATACATCACTCAATTGAACAAAGATATTCTTCCATAAAGTGCAAGTGCTAAAGAGGTGTTGCACACTGTCTTCTCCACGACCACAGAGAACACAACATCCCGGACCGATCCAGCCCTATTTCTGAAGATTTTCCCATAACATTGTTCGTCATCCTCTTAAAATATTGCATAGTTGGTACACTTTGATTAAAAAGATTGGATTCTCTCTGTGCATTGCATCTTATGCATGTATATGTTTTTTTAATTAAATATACAAGAAATTATATTGGTTTTTTAATTAAAATTTCAATAATTATGAAAATTTTAAATTACTTATTTTTTTTATATTTTACTTTTAATTTATTTATTAATAAACTTAAATGACAAATATACAAAAAAATTATATACTTAAAAAAAAAATTAAAGCTAGTGCTATATAACTCTCTCTGGTTTAATAGCGTTCTCAATATAACAAACAATTAAATAAAGTTATTCCAAACGTTAAGGTGTTCTCAAGACACCAAACCCACTAAATAAATTTTTTCACATAGAAAAGAAAATGTTAATATATACGAATGGAGACACGCGTGTTACACTATCCGAATTAGACCAACCTATAGCTACTACCTACTTCACATAGAAAACAAAACACTAAGTTATATGAATGGAGACACACGTGTCACATATTGACACTCCATCAGAATTAGACCAACCGGTACCTACTACCTACTTCACATAGAAAACAAAACGTTAAATTATACAAATGGAGACACATGTGTCACATATTGACATTCTATTTGATTTAGACCAACGTGTACCTACTACCTAGTACAATCACACTAAGTATCCTTGTCTAAGGTCTATCCATAACATTGTTCCTTCTAAAAATTCTCAGCAGTGTTTAACACTTGGCCAATGTCAACAACTAACCAATATAAAACATCACATGAAATAGAACAACGTTGATCCCAATAAACAAACCATCCATAGCCAACACCGAAGGCAAACGTATTAAATATTTATGAGAATAATGTAGGGAGGGAAGTCCCTACATTATTCTCATAAATATTTAATACATTTGCCTTCGGTGTTGGCTATGGATGGTTTGTTTATTGGGATCAACGTTCATACATGCCGCTCTTTTATAGCAAGTAAAATGATTCTACTTGGTAAATAAAGATCAAGTCAACCTTCATTCTCTATTCCTTTCACACTTAAATTGCAACCCTCAATCTACTTCCCCTACCTACCAAATGAAAATACCAATGTCAATTTCCAATATAATTAGAGTCAAACTTGATCACTTCCTAGTCCTTTATTGTTTTACTTAGATATGTATACTTTTTCATATGACAAATTAATGTACTTTTCCTTTTACATGTCATCGATTACATGGGTTTTTACTAAGGTGAAGATTTGAACCTAAAAGATTGACGAGAAAATCGTATGTATGACACAACTTTACATAATATAAAGTTGTATTTTCTGTGTGAAAAAAAAACATGGGTCTTTATTTATTGTTTCTTAGTGCTCACGACATAGTTTTCCTTTCAATTTCATCAATTATTATATCTACTATAGATTTACTAGACTTACTTTCAATACATAAAATTATATTATGTACATACACATAATTTTCTCTCATTCTTCAACATATTAAAATTCTCTTCAACGTTTCATTTTCCCACTTTAAAAATGTACTAGTTTATATCTACATAATTGTTCTTTATTGACATAATTATTTAAATTATATTATATTAATTATTAAAACATGTAAATTAATATTTAATGCATTTCTGATGTAGGTGGATATAATGGCCAAAGTGTAGGTTGATATAATGGCCAAAAATTCATATGACATAATTTGTTTTGTTATGGGTAAAACATATGAGCTCAAAAAAAAATATGCAAATATAAATGGTACGTTATCTTCTTGGCACTTGGCATTGTGAGGGTTTTTTTGAAACTTAAGTATGATAATTAGACCTTGATCTTTTTGGTATTATTTCGTGTTGTATGATGTTTATTGTTGCATGTTTATTTGGTTTGAGTATATACACAACTTTTGTTTCATATGTATGTTACTTTTTAAATAGATTTGTGAGATTATGTTTGAATTAATTATGAGAATATCTATGTTATGTATGTTACTTTTAAATAGATGTTGTGAGATTATGTTTGAATTAGTTATGAGAATATGTATGTTACCTTTAAGCAAATGTGAAATTTTAATATTACTTTTCATCTTTATATTAAAATGTCAATATTGTTACTTATACTTTATGTTATTTTCATGTTATTTTATTATTCAAAAATAAGGGCCATAACATCATCTTATTAGTGTATACTTTTTTTTATCATAAACTTAACATGAAAATCTTGTGAAGATACTTGTTGTCCTCTAATCCTTGAAATGCTTTTTTTTAGTTGTTTTGTTTATAAAATATGTAGTCAAACTTAACAAACATCACATGGAAAATAGTGTCTTATATGTCTCATGATTAACATTTTTTCATAGTTGATTTTTTCAAACTCTAAGAATATTGTGCAATTTGTTGCCTTGTTTAATACTTTTTCCTATACGGATGACAGTTTGTTTGCATTTCTGGTAGTTTTTGCTTTGTAACAAGTCTCCAAACTTCAAAATAGCCTCTTTACAAAGATGTAAGTTTCCAAACTTCAAAACAACTTTTTAACAATGGTGTGGGACATTGCCACATGTGACTCTTGTTTAATTATTATTATAGTTTTTTGTATTTTACCCTAGACTATTTAAAAGATACTCATGAAGGATTTAAAATAATATTTTATATAAACTATAAAATAACCTAATAATAATTTTAATATTTATTAAGTCAATTCTTTTTAGCTCAATTGGTTAAGGTATGAGTCCCCTTAACAAGGCTATCTCGATTCAATTCCCCTTAAGAGTTAACTAATTTGGAGGAGACACCCCAATATCCAACCAAGTTGACCACTAGTGTGGTACAGGCGGGGTACGATTCTTGGGTAATTTTAACTAAATAGATGTTCATAGATCATGGTTTCTTAAACCAAAACCCCCTCTCGCCAAGTGAAGGAGTTTCAAGCCAATTACATAGACAAACAATATTTTAAAAATTAAAATATATTAATGATTGTAAAAATAATAATAATAAAAAAATTCATAAAAGATTATCATTTGTTGAATACATATATTTAACTAAAACTAAGTCAACAATTTAAGAATAATTCTTTTAAAAAAAAATCTACAACTTAAAATACACATATTATAAATACTCTTGTAATTTTTATTTCATACATTAATATTTTTTTTAATTGATGTAATAATAAAATAATATGACATTACATCTCAAAGCAATATAAAATACAATCTTCACAAATTTTAAAGAGATTTATTTTCTTAAATAATTATAACTTTATAATTACGTCGTAGGCGTTTTCACAATGAAAGAAGCAGTCTCAAAAGATTCCTCATCTCTCTTGCCAATAACATTCTGACACGTGCCGCCTAGTAATCAACGAGTTTAGGTACAACACGCCATGTTAAAATTTCTGGTTGTTATATCCTGTGATCCGACAGGGACCGAAGAAGACGGCATGGAGTTGATCGGTTAAGTACATGTTCTGAAAACCCTCATGCTTTATTCTGTCTGTTTGCATTCTTTCTGCGTAACTTCTTTTTGATTGGTTTGCCTCTAAATTTGGCGGAGATTAAAGAACCGGGGAGAAAATGCAGGCTATTACAGGAAGCACGCCCATGGTTAGTTTTCTGCAAAGGCAACACAGTTTTTCATTCCTATAAGAGTGTAAATCATAAATTGTGAATTCCATTTAATTTTCAGTTAAAATTTCTTGCGACGGATTACAATTGATGTGATGTAAATTATATTATAGTTGTTTTGATTTTGTTTTATTTATTTTAATTTTAATTTACGGATCACTTTAAAATATACCTTTTGAATCTTATTGCAAATATACCTATAGATAGCTCTATTTCTATTTTTTTAATCATGGATAATGGCAAGCAAAGAGCAGTTAAGGAATTAGTTACAGTGGTATGGTTTGGACAGAAGATAATTGCATAGCCAACCATAAGATTCAGTTTTTAGGAATATTAATTTCAACTAAAAGATCCTTGAGGTGACATTACAGTCCTTCAATGTAAATCATCTATCACTGTCATCATATATATTACTGTGGATGGTTTCCTAAATATTTTTTATTTGTATTGAATTTGTAACAGGTGGTAGTACTACACAGTTTTTGTTAATTAGAGAAATTTTTTATTATGCATTTCAGAAAGTGCAAAGGAACGCCGAGAGGTAAGATTAGTTTTTATAATTATAATTTTTGTTTTTAATGGAGACCGTTTTTTGTTTAGATGTTAATATTATGCTACTATATTCAAGATCATGGAAAATGAGATATTCTTCTACCAAACATAAAGAATCTAGCAAAATAATTATGTTATCTCTCTGTTAACGGATAATCCAGGAGGAGATTCCAAAGTCTGCCAGAAATATTTCACCCGATCGCAGAAAATGGGCTACTTGTCCATTATTCATTTGAAACAGCTTCACGTTGTGTCATAAGAATTACGGTCATAAGGATGTTTTTTACAGCCAAATAGAAGTTTCATGTGTTCTCAATAGTTCTCACGAATCAGAAATCGGGAAGCCACTAAATTATTTCAACAAAAACCTGAGCCTTTGGTTTCCGATATCAGAAATATTGGAAATTGCTGATACCCCAAATAACCTTAACAAAAACTGGAATTTTTAGTTTTCAATACCCGATTTGTTACGAAGAACTACATAAATTGTAATGTACATAGCAGCTTTACAGCTTTACAGTTGTCTTTTTTATAAAATCTATCATTATAGTGATATAAAAACTCGCATATAAAAAAAAATTCACTTATTATATGGTGAAATTTATAACCGAAAAAGAAAAAATTGTTTGGAATAAGTTATGCCAAAAGAAGACAAGGTCGAATGTACTGGCAGCAAACCTTGGATTTTGATAATAATTGACCATTTTTGTCTCGCATTGGTGTAGTAATAATGCTAGAAGACACCATTCGAATATTCCCCGCAGGTAAAAACAAATATAAGAGGTTGAACTATTATTTTTTCTCCAAAGATAACAATCAAAACATATTCAAAATTCACAACTAGATTCAAACTACAGGCATGGCTGGGAAGCCCATAAGAAAAGTTCTTTTCACAAGACACGTGAATCGAGGGACTGAGGGGCCTCCGGTGTATGGTGTGTCCCATCCACTAAGAACAGCTGCCACTCATAACTATCTGATCGATGATGAATGGATGGGTGCACCACCAATATTACAGTAAAAGTTAATTTCAGACTCTAAATGTCACCCACGGTCTAAGTACTTCCTGACAAATCATCACATGATCTGCAACCCCTCGGTTTAACTCCCTCATCCTTACTCTTTTATTTTTTATTATATTAATCCTCGGAAATGCATGCATTTAATTCATTTATCCTTTTTTAAAATAAATTAAAAGCTGAAAGCTCAGATCAAGGCCAAGCTCTCTACACAAGTTTGCTCAATATGGAGATTTGATCAGTCTCAATAAGAAATTACAAGAATCGCCTTCCCTCCTCAATGCTTGTAATCTGGTGGTAAGTCTTCAAATCGATCCTCTATTTCCTATTTTTCTATTTCGTGTTTTTCCAAGCTTAAAGTGATATATAATTCATATTTATCTAAAAACATTTATCTTATTATTTTATTAATTAATTAATGAAATAAAATGATAAATCAAACTAACTTTTAATTTTAAATTATTTAATTATAGTAATTGATTTTAATTATATTTATTTTTTAATTTTATAGTTTTCTGAAATGCCCACATGAAATAATAATGCCGAATGTGGAGAAGATCTATTAATTTTTACCATGGAAATGTATATTTGTCGATTTCAAAGTAATTACACGTTCAAATAGAAATAGAAGATTGTCTATTTCCTATTTTCGATTTCTGATTTTCGGGTACTGGAAACCGGAAATTCTAGTTTTTGTTAAGGTTATTTGGGGTATAGGCGATTTCCAATTTCCGATATTTCGGATATCGAAAACCGGAGACTCTGGTTTTTGTTGAAGTAATTTACTGGCTTCCCGACATTTCGCATATCGAAAACTGGAAATTACTGGCTTAGGTTCGAGTTGCTTCCTAATCTATGGCTTATATTTTGACAGTCGAAGTATTCAAACAAGCACAAAATAACTTTTGGCAAATCTTTGTTGTCGCTGCAATTTGGAAATTACTGGTTTAGGTTCGAGTTGCTTCCCATTAAGGTATGAATCATTCACATTAGCATCAATAAATATTTCAACAGTTTGCCTGAGTTTTTTAGTTGGTTAACGTAAAACCAACACATTCTAAACTTCCAAATCGAACTGATATTGAATCACAGAGGCCTAGACAAGAGAGACTGCCAAATGTTATTTAGCATTTTAATAAAATTTAGATGAGATAAGTTTAAATAATATTTTTTGAAATAATTATATTTTGGTAAGTACAACACCAACGTTTAATCTTCAAGTTGTTGGTTTTCTTATATTTTGACAGCTCAAAGTATTCAAACAAGCACAAAATAACTTTCGGTAAATCTTTGTTGTCGCTGCAATTTGGAAATTACTTGCTTCCCATTAAGGTCTAGATCATTGACATTAGCAGCAATAAATATTTCAGCGGTTTGCATGAGTTTTTTAACTGGTTAACGTAGAACCAACACATACTAAACTTCCAAATCGAACTGATATTGAATCAGAAGCTTTTATGAATTCACTTTCTATTTTTTTCTCCGCTAGGGTCTCCTCTTCTGATTCCAATGCCTCAAACATTTTATTCTTTCTCTAATCAACCTCAAACTCCTCGTTACTATGTTCAACCCATTTCCATGTATGTAAGGTTTAAGGAACATGCCTCTTGAATTTCGTGCAGGTTGAGTTTGTCGTCCCTATTTCAAAATTTTAACTAACAATTGCTCTTGGTGTGGCTACATTCCCGTCTCTATGAAGGAGCCTTGGAGGCCACTATCAATTTTATGGATCCGCATAGAATTAAGGGAGAAGTATTCCATATGGTAGATCCAATTGCTTACTAAGAGGGTTTGGAATTTTGACAATTTCAGTGGCAGACCCAAAATCAAAATTGTAGCAACAAAGAAGATCAAAATTGTAGCAACAAAGAAGATGGCTCCTTGATTTTAATACCAAAAAAACTATTGCAAAGTGTTTTTTCACTCCCATGCCTAGCCGAGAGAGACTGCCAAATGTTATTTAGCATTTTAATAAAATTTAGATGAGATAAGTTTAAATATTAGTTTTTGAAATAATTATATTTTGGTAAGTACAGCAAGCCCATGCTTAAAATTTGAAATTGGTACCCAATTTAAATTAAACAACCACAAAATAAATTTTGCTCAACATTTAATCTTCCAGTTGTTGGTTTTCTTATATTTTGACAGTCGAAGTATTCAAACAAGCACAAAATAACTTTTGGCAAATCTTTGTTGTCGCTGCAATTTGGAAATTACTTGCTTCCCATCAAGGTCGGAATCATTGACATTAGCAACAATAAATATTTCAACTTTTTGCATGAGTTTTTTAGCTGGTTAACATAAAACCAACACATTCTAAGCTTCCAAATCGAACTCATATTGAATCACAGACGCTTAGCCCAGAGACTGCCAAATGTTATTTAGCATTTTAATAAAATTTAAAGGGATACCCGGCAAGCTCAGGAAATCAGAAATATTCCAATGGTGTCTTCTAGCGTTAGTACTACACCAATGCCAGACAAAAATGGTCAATTATTATCAAAATACAAGGTTTGCTACCTATACATTCAACCTCGTCTTCTTTTCACATAATTTATTCAAAACAATTTTTTCTTTTCCAGTTATAAATTTCACCATCTAATAAGTGGAGACCCTAGCAGAGAAAAAAATACAAAGTGAATTCATAAAACCTTGTGATTTAATATCAGTTCGATTTGGAAATTTCGAATGTGTTGGTTTTATGTTAACCAACTAAAAAAACTCATGCAAACTACTTAAATATGTATTGTTGTTAATATCAATGATTCAGACCTTAATGGGAAGCAAGTAATTTCCAAATTGCAGCGACAACAGAGATTTGCCAAAAGTTATTTTGTGCTCTCAACCCATGGTGAGAACATCATGTAGGCATGGAACTACGTTTGAAATTTGAACCCTGAGCTTTGCCAACTCAGGGTTGGAAGAAAAAGAACCAAAAATTAAGGCAGGAAACTCTGCATATCTAGAATTGTTTCATAAGTTTATCTACATATATCGAATAATTGTTGGCTGCATAAGAGGTCCCAATTTAATAATTGTAAATGAGGGAGGTTAATATTCAATAAACTCAAACTTGTTTTATAACTTCCCCTTGCAGATGTTAAACTTTTGTAGTAGCTAGGATGGAATCAGTAGGATACCAAGCAATTTCTTAATCCAATAATTATTTATGTAATTGCCACTTTCACAAACAACTCTCAACTTCAGGCCCTCGGTGAGAGACCTATTGGAGACATTTACCCACCATGCACACTTAATTTGGTCACTTTGGCCTTGTTAAACCACTATCCTAAGTTTTATTGACTTAACTGGAATCATAGGAGTACTGTATGACATCAGCATGAGCACACCCATGCCTACCTTCAGTCAAGGAGGCCAACTAAGCCTTCTCCTTCATTCGAGCAGGCTAACTGGAGCACTCCGGGGGTGATCTGAGTGTCATAAATGCACCTAATTGATAACTAATGGTTACTATCAGTTAAGGTGAGTGATGAAGGTGCCTCCATTCATTATATTAATTATTTTATTAATATTTAATGAACTAGAGTCAACAGGGGCACCTCCAACCACCTCTAATGGCCAGTTTGACTTCAGTTAACCTCATCGGGGTTCATTGGAGTTATTGATGAGCTACCACTTATTGATTGGCATGCAATGACATGTTTCTAAGCTAATTTCAGTTAGAATCAGTCATCCATTGCACTTCGACTTCAGTTAGAACTCAGTTAATTCAATCAGCACTTGATCAATTAGTTAATTGGTGTGTTTAGTGTGGCTTACAGTCAGTTAAGCTACACCCATTCATTCAATTCGAATGACCTCCTTGGGAATTCAAATTGTCTTGGTATTCATGCATCTTGCATGATCATTGTATTGTATTATTGATTATTCATTGATTATACAGCGCTGCTACTTCCATTGCAGCGTCATTTTGCCAATTTTATGCATATTTGTATGTATTCTTTGTGAGACTTTGTTTTCAATTCCTAGGCCACTGTGACAAATTAATACGGTATCAGAGCTAATGGCAGGACGAAGCTCAGATCTCTCAAAATAAGGTTTTTGACATATCTTGCATGAAAAATTGAGCAAAAGCTCAAAAATACAGCATTGCACCAAAAGCTAAGGCTTGCCACTTAATACCCCAAGTTAAGGAATTGTTGTTCAAGCTTGCTTGATCAACTATGTTGGGTGTGATGAAAGCCTAAAATGTGCAGGATGTTCAACCTTATAGTGCCCATTTTGTTGTGATTTGCAGGTTTTAACAGGTGAAAGCATTCGCTCCAGCAGTTTGAAATGGCTTCTTCCGTAGAACTCTTGACTCCGTTCAATTTCCATTCATAGAAAGGAGACATGGAGATCCAGCTACATGCTAGAGGGCTCTATAGGGTCACTATGGACACTGAAGAAGAGCCTTCTTCTGTGACAGACAAAGCTAGATTCTTGAACAAGAAAGATGAAGCATTCGGATTCTTTTGCCTCTCTATTTCCCAGGATCTTCTTTTCCATCTCTCGAGATTGAACACTCCAAAGGAAATTTGGGACAAACTGGAAACCCTGTATGGAAAACAGGATGATTTGAGATTATACCAGCTTGAAAATGAGTTGATGTCTCTCCAGCCTTCCAATTTCGAGACCTTAAATGATTTTTTCACAAAGTTCAAGCACATTGTCTTACTGTTGAAGCAATGTAAGGTGGAGAAGGAGGATGATCAGCTCATCCTCACCATACTCTCCAAAATTGGAGCTGATTACTTGGTGTTTGTCTCTACATTCCATGCGGGGAAGCTCACAACCCCTGGATGGAAGATGCCTTCACTCAATGCCTTCATTGAGTCCCTAACAAGTGAACATGATAAGCTTGTCCAGATGGGGATCATCAGATCCTCCCATGATCAATCCTTCCATGTCTCGGGTCCCAAAGATCTGAAGGGTAAAGGAAAGCAACAAAAGAACCCAAAAACCAAATTCAAAGCTCCTAAGCCTAAATTTGAAAACCAGCAGCATGAAGGGCCTTTCGGCTCAAAGAAGAACAAAGGAAAAGGGCAACATGGAAAGGAAAACGTCAAGTGTTCATACTACGGGGAGGGCTTCCACCCTAAACATGCCTGGATGAAAAAGAAACTTGATGAAGATACTTCTCTTCTTGAGAAAAATCACATCAATCTTCCAGAAAAATTTCAGAGGAGAGATCAGCAACATCGGGAACCACGGCATGAAAGAGGTCATGCCCTCATGGCAAGCACTCTTGATAGATTATGGAGATTCAAACCACATGATGGC
This sequence comes from Pseudotsuga menziesii, assembly GCA_001517045.1. Lineage (NCBI taxonomy): Eukaryota > Viridiplantae > Streptophyta > Pinopsida > Pinales > Pinaceae > Pseudotsuga > Pseudotsuga menziesii. Next base: position 64,101 of record LPNX010439999.1, read on the forward strand.
TGAAAGAGACTCTTTCTCATCTTTGGAGACCAGAAAATCCATCCCCATCCACATGGGAGATGACTCCATAATCATATCCGAAGGACAAGGTACTGCAGATCTTGAGCATGGTTATTTTTCCAATGTTCTGTATGTACCATATCTTGCATCAAACCTCCTAAGTGTTTATCAAATGACACATACGGGAGTGCCCAAGAGAGTCTCCTTTAGCTCAGATGATGTAGAGATCACAGAACTTGCATCCAGAAAACTTGTAGCAAAAGGCCTTGCAAACCATCATGAAAAAGCCTACAAGTTCTCCCATTTTGTGGCGGATGCAAAGCCCACCACGTTGCTAACTCATGGAAATGAAGTTAATAGACTGTGGCATGAGAGGTTTAGCCACCTGAACTTCAAATAATTGCAGCAATTACAAAATAATTCTATGGTTGAAGGCCTCCCAGTCATCAAAGATACCACTGGAATTTGCAAGGGTTGTGTTGTTGGAAAGCACCCTGAGCATAAGTTCGATCGGGGGAAGGCAAGCCGAGCATCATGCATCTTGGGACTGATACATTCTGATATTAGTGGTCCCATGCCTATCACATCCATGAATGGATCAAGGTACGTTATGACTTTCATTAATGACTTTCCGAGATACACATGGGTCTTTTTTATCAAAAAGAAGTCATAAGTCTTGGAAAAAATCACTGAATTGAAGGCCTTGATTGAGAATGCATCTGGAAAAAATATTAAGATTTTGACATCTGATAATGGTGAGGAGTATGTCAGTAATGATTTACTGCATATATGTTCCCAAAGTGGTATTCAGATCCAGCATTCAGTCCCCTACACTACCCAGCAGAACGGTGTAGCGAAGAGGAAGAATCGGTCTCTCAAGGAGATGACCACCTGTATGTTGGAATCAAAGAAGTTGGCTGGAAATTTGAGGGCAGACGCCATGCATGCTGCAGCATATATTCAGAAAAAAATTTCCACACTCATCTGTGAAAGTGAAGACCCCTTTTGAAGCATATTTCAGACACAAGCTGGATGTGTCAAATCTAAGGGTGTCTAGGTCCACTGCATGGGCCCGAATTCCGCTTGATAAAAGGAGGGATTTGCAAACGCAAAGCATCAAATGTCTATTTATCAAATTTCTTGATGAATATAAAGGTTTCAAGCTGTTGGATATCAAAACAAAACAGATCATCATTGAAAGGAGTGTCAAGTTCATTGAGCCTCTTCAGGAGGTAGAACTAGTGAAGGAGAAAACTGTTGAATTTCCTTCCTATTCTACTGAATATTTGGATGATGTAATTAGGGGTGATGACCCTGATTTGGATCTTCTAATTTCTGATATCAATATACAGCAAACATCAGATGTTGAATCAGAACCTGAAGTACAAAATCATCTCCAAACTTGGGTCCGACAAACACTCTCCTCTGTAGGAGATAACATTGGAAATCTGGATGATCTAAGGAGAACCCGGTCTGATTTCCAAAGAGTAGGTATTGCGCTCTCTTGTCCTGATTATTTGCTGTTTGAATATTATTATTTGATGATAATTTCATACCCTAAGTATTACTACCATGCTCGGACAGATCCGAGATGGCAAGTTTCCATGGATGAAGAGATGAATTCTCTTCAGAAAAACATTACTTGGGAGCTAGTTTCTCTTCCTCCGGGGAGGAAATTGGTTCAATGCAAGTGGGTGTTTCGGACTAAGGTTGATGCTGGCGGTAGAAACTACAAATATAATGCAAGGCTGGTGGCAAAAGGTTTCTCCCAAGTCCAAGGTGTGGACTACCATGAGACTTTTGCACCAGTTGCAAAAATGGACTCCATCTGCCTAGTTTTGGCAATTTCAGCATCTAAGCACCGGGAAGTGCATCATATGGATGTTAAGTCTGCCTTTCTACATGGAGATCTTCATGAGGAGATATACATGAAGCATCCTGAGGGATACATTTATGATCCATCTTTGGTTTTCAAGCTAAAGAAGTCACTATACGAGTTAAAACAGGCCCCAAGAGAGTGGTATTCCAAGATGGATGCCTTCCTTCTCTCGCAAAACTTCCAAAGGTGTAAATCAGATCCAAATGTTTATATACAGCAGTATGATGGTCATTTAATTATTATTGTTTTATATGTTGATGACTTACTGATTACAGGTAGCATAGTTACTTCTATTTCAGTCATCAAAACTGCTCTCCACAATGCACTTGAAATGAGCGACTTGGGGCTCTTAAAGCAATTTCTTGGGCTCGAAATTGAGCAAAATTTTGATGGGATAATGCTCACTCAGTCCAAATACATATTAGACCTGTTAGTCAATTTTAACATGGCTGAATGTAAGTCTGCTCCGTTTCCTTTCCTTTCAGGGATCAGCCTTGAAGAAGGAAAAAGCACACCTCCCATGGACTACACTATTTATCGATAGCTGATAGGTAGCTTACTCTACTTGACTCATTCTTGGCATGATATTTGTTATGTCGTGAATGATGTGTCAAGATAAATGCAGTAGACTCATGATATTCATTGGAAGGTATCCAAGAGGATCCTCCAGTATATTCAGGGAACCAGGACCTACGGCATTCACTATGCTGTAGACTCCGAGCTAGAGCTGGTTGGTTACACAGATTCCAATTGGGCAGGTGATTCTATTGATCGGAAGGCTACTTCCGGATATTTATTCATGTTTGTTGGTGGCCCCATTTGCTGGTCTAGCAAAAAGCATGCCGCCATAGCATTGTCTTCAGTAGAGGCCAAGTACTGAGGAGCGGTGAATGCTTGCATCCAAGTTGTTTGGTTGCAAGGCATTCTTTCAGAGTTTGATCTTGGTAGTACTTTGTCCACTATACTCTTTTGTGACAATCAAAGTTCTATTAATATATCCACATATCCAGTTACCAGGTAGAGGACCAAGCATGTAGAGATACACATGCACTACATCAGAGAGTTAGTGCATGACAGGACCATCATTCTGCAATATTGCTCAACTGATGAGAAAATTGCAGACATCTTCACCAAGAGCGTTTCAGAAAAGAATTTCACTTACCTCCGTTCACTATTTGGGGTGAGTTCACTAGGGTGATCAAACTACTTTCAATGTTCAGCTTGAGGAAGGGGGGGGTTCCCACTGGATTTTCCCTCTTTTCCTCACTTAGATTTTTTTTTTTTCGAGCATTGTTGAGTTTCATTATTGTACAGGGTGACCTATGGACTTAGTTGCTGGGGCCCTAGCATTTCATGCACTTTATGTTTCTAATCCTCTTAGTATAGCTTAAGGAGGGGTGTTGGAGACATTTACCCACCATGCACACTTAATTTGGTCAATTTGGCCTTGTTAAACCAGTATCCTAAGTTTTATTGACTTAATTGGCATCATAGGAGCATTGTATGACATCAACATGAGCACACCCACGCCTACCTTCAGTCAAGGAGGCCAACTAAGCCTTCTCCTTCATTCGGGGAGGCTAACTGGAGCACTCTCGGGGTGATATGAGTGTCATAAATGCACCTAATTGATAACTAATGGTTATAATCAGTTAAGGTGAGTGCTGAAGACGCCTCCATTCATTATATTGATTATTTTATTAATATTTAATGTACTGGAGTCAACAGGGGCGCCTCCAACAACCTCTGATGGCCAGTTTGACTTCAGTTAACCTCATCGGGGTTCATTGAATTTATTGATGCGCTACCACTTGTTGATTGGCATGCAATGACATGTGTCTAAGCTACTTTCAGTTAGACTCAGTCATCCATTGCACTCCGACTTCAGTTAGGACTCAGTTAAGTCAATCAGCACTTGATCAGTTGGTTAACTAGTGTGTTTACTGTGGCTTACAGTTAGTTAAGCTACACCCATTCATTCAATTCGAATGACCTCCTTCGGAATTCGAATTTTCTTGGAATTCATGCATCTTACATGATCATTGTATTGTATTATTGATTATTCATTGATTATACAGAGCTACTTCTTCCATTGCATCACCATTTTGCTAATTTTATGCATATTTGTCTATATTCTTTGCGAGACTGTGTTTTCAGTTCATAGACCACTGTAACAAATTAATAAGACCAATTCTATGTTCTTGATCTGTAGGGTATGTTAAAGGACCATTCTGCATTATTTAGACGTGCAATCACTTTAAATATCAAAATAACTTTTTTAAAATACAATGCTTCATTCTTGAATAACATTAATATGAATTTAATTATAATGACTTATTTAATCATCATAAATTATTAAAAATGATTTTATAACGTTAAATGTCATCGTAAATAACAAATATGCATTTTCCTTTGTGATAAGGTTTCAAATAAATCCAATATTTGATAATTACACTTTAAATGTGCTTCAGAGAATGGAAATATTGTTGTAAACTATATAATTTTGTTATTTCAATCATCATCTATATTTAATATTAATTATCAAAAGGTTATTAAATCTATATTAGAAAATAAGTTATGAAAGAATAAACAAATGTATTTTCCCACTCAAAATAAGTAGTCTAAAACAGTGAACTTGTGACAACCACTACATGCTCGCTGAAAAATATATTGATGGTATAGATGCAAAACAAGAAAATACTATATCGATGCAATGTCATTATTAGAATTATTCCATTTTTTTCACCAAAATATTATATTTCGATTTTGACACAAACTTAACTTAATTTACACAAAACTTAGCAATTGATCTTAGCAATTTGCAAATTTCTATTACAATAAAAAACCAAAAAGATAATTCCTTAAAGTATTTCATATAGTGTGTTTTTTTTATACCGATGCTTTTATGTATAATATACTTCAATATCATCATTATCCAAAATGGTGTGAAATTTCTGGATAGCACATTCATTAGCATTTTATAAAATCTCGATGTGGATAGTTTTGAAATGTGAATTTCTCTAATTCTCGTTTATAAAACAAGCAATGGTGTAAAATCTTTGATTAGACTTTCATTCTTTTTTATATGTGGTCAAAGGTAATGCATCAAGAAAACTGTAGAGAGTACAAGCAACGGCATAAAACATTTGGTGATTAGACTTTCATACTTTTAATATATTGTGAAAGGTGAATATACACAATGAATATAATGCAGAACCCTGTTAAAAGTTTGAAGGTCAAACTCCACCTCCCGTAACCTTTTATTTTCAAACTCGGACTTCTCTCACCTTTTTCACGGTTATTTGTAAACCTGGGAAGATCATTCTCTTCTCTTGTTGACTTTTGTGGTCCTCTGAAATTATATTAAATTCAATTCATTTGATAGATTTGGTGGGAAGTTTCATGTGAATTAAATTAAATTCATGTCAAAATCGTGTAGGATAAAGTCTAACTAAAACGTCCCACTTTTTCGATCAAATTTTCATTGAAACCCATTAAAATTTGACTAAGAAATTTCAATTTTTGCAATTTTGCGATCTGAGCAATCAAGCATGGCCTATCTATACTAAATGACAGATTCTAGAGCCACCCACCCTGATTTCTGATTTCCGATATTTCGGATATTAGAAACCGGAGACTCAGGTTTTTGTTGAAATAATTTGTTGGCTTATCGATTTTCGATTCCGAATATTTCGGATATCGAAAAACCGGAAACATAGGTTTTTTTATCTATAATTTTGATTCATTTCTCTGATTTCCGATATTTCGGATCCCTATTTTAGACTTTTTCTTTTCCATATTGAAAACCAAAGATCCACATGCTTTTTGACTGAATGATTGTTTCCTGATTTGCGATTAGCTTGCTCTCCACTCAACAACAATTCAATGCTTCAGTTGATAATACATAGACATCTCCTCTCCAAGTTTTAAGGCTTATGACATCCCGGGTTTATGATACACTATTTTATAAGTAAAACAATCAATAATATAATGGTTTTACCTTTAAAATTTTTTATTTTAATACAGATAAGCTTTTACAATATAGAAAGTTTTTTCGTTTGTTTTGGGATTTGTGTATACTCTTAAGCTCCTATAAGAAAGATGGCCTCCAACTCCATCATTATTTTAAACTCACTCTGCGTTCTTTTTTATAGGTCTGCCTCTAAATTTGGCGGAGATTTTGGCCTCTAAATTGGTACGATTTGCAGGAAGAAGAAAAAGGACCGGAGAGAAAATGCAAGCTATTGCAGGAAGCACGCCCATGGTTAAGCTATATACCACATATAAGCTTATTTGACCAGAGTATAACCAAAGACATTTATCTAGCAGCTAATGAAGTTCGAGGAGACACAAATAATGAAATCATGGTACCATGATGAGTTCTTATGATCAATAACCTCTAACCTCAATAGAAAAGGAATAAAGTATCAATAAACTCATATTCAATTCTAAAAATGATAACAAGAAAAATACAACCAAAAAATACAAAATCATATAAAATATGCTATAAACAAAACAGACAAAAGCACAAACCATATCTTTTGTGACCTCCCATGGAGCACCAATTATAACCTCATCCACATATCGACAAGCTAATACACTAAGGTTGTGTTCATGGAGATTCATTATAGGATGATGAAGTCCTCTGTGGTCACTGCAAGAGCACATATGAGAAGGTTAATAAATCAAGGAGCACTATATGATTACATGTACCTTAACCCGCTATTAAGTTCATTTCAACAACTACATTAAAATTTTCTTACATGCACCATTTTAAAACAAATTAACTTGGCAAATTTTGAAATCACTAAGTATTCAACTTCTAACATAAAAAGTCTCAAACTACAACAATGTAGAAAATTTCTGCGAAGGATCTAGAAATTTAGATACATAGAAAAAAAGCAGACAAAGAATACATTTCAAACATTAGTACAACAAAACTTCATAAGGTGTCTATTTCTATAAGGAATGTTACAAGCTCCAATATGAGATCTATCTACTTTATCTATAGATAAATGAATTTCATACAATTGTATTATGAATCAATTTCCAAATTCAAAAAGCAGTTAGTCCTTAAAGAATACACAAGATTCAATGATAGAAAAATATCAAATATACATTGTCTTTCATGATTGCAATTTGTGTGCATATTCAAGGCATGCATAATACATGATACTATCAGTATCTAACATCGTTGTGTTAAATTTTTAATTAATTGTTTACCTTGTACAAATGTTTTAAAGTTTGAAAACAAATTAAACTAGTGAGAAGTTAATGACAATAATGCTTATTATAATTTATATGCACAATAAGCATATATAAATATCTGATGTGAATGTTACCTCACAGTTTGATCCATATGGATACCAACACCTAAAAGTCTCCAAGATCCTCGAGGACATCTTAGTATCTACAAAACAAAATTCATTCAACAATGCCATTGCAGTCAATGACTTCATCAACCGAACATACACATAAATTCTTTGCATTTGAATCTACATTCGATAATTTGTTTCATAAAACACATAATTTTATTTCCTTTATATATTCTATGTATCACAGGATTAACTTCATGGGCCAAAACCAAAAATGTGCTAGACACCTATAATGCATAAATTTCTCTTAAAGCATCCAAATATGGATAAAGTTTTCCAGTCATTCACTTTTGGCCTTGACTTCACAATCGAAATGCCATTGTAACAATCTAACCAATGCCATTAGGGATCGACAAGTCGAATTGTCGCCATCTGTCTCCACTACGTTGTAGAGACATGCATGTATTGTCAATTTTAATTGATAACACCTAAAACACATATTCACTATGCACCAAATTTCCTTTCAATTAGCATCAAGGACAAGAGACCTACCTCTTACATGGAGATTGTGATTCCAGAAATGTAAAGTGAATACCAGAAATTTAATAAATATAAATTTAAAAAACACTATTTTATGTTAAACATGTTAAAATAAATATGTTGAAGCAATAGTCCAAGATTTATGCATGGAACTTGTATGAAGAACAAAAACTCATCTGAAATGAACTTTTATTTATGGTAAAAATTAAATAAATATGACTCATCGTGATACCTGAAAATCCATATTTGAAAACATTTCATTTCAGAATGCATTTGTTTTATTGCTTGCATCAAAGAATTTATTAGAAAACATTTAATTTAAATGGTAATTTCAGCGCAGATAAAACTGTGTGGAAATACCATTAAAATACATAGAAGAAATTGGAAATGATAGCCTATATGCAATATAATTGTTATTATGGCATAGTTTTGAGAAAACCTTAATTCAGAGTTTAATTCAATGGTTGGATCCATAAAAGGTACTTTCCAAGGTTTAAACTTCCAGCTGTTGTTTTTCTTATATTTTGACAGCCTCAACGACGCCAAGAGAAGAAATGAGAAAACAAAATCCAATGTGATATCATCCAGTGATATGTTAATCTAAGAAAAGCAAGAACACATGGAGACTTGCATTTTTCCATGTGGTTGTCATCGTTTCTTCTAATTGGTTTACTCCCAGGATCTCCAGCGCTCCGGTAGGGTTGTCTACCGTGATAACTGTGACATTCAATATGCAGTAAAAAATATATTAGTCAGTGGAAGAGGGGAATATTTTATACTACCTGTAACATTCAGTGTGTTTTTAGCGGAAAATGAGGAGACTTTACAGTGTGTTTTAGGGGAAAAGAGGACGAGCATATCAATGGTCAAGATCCACTCTGAAGTAGATCGACGGTGCAGGAGAAGCAAAGTCCGGAAGCCGAAAAGCGGAGAACGGAAACACAAGGAAAAACTAAAGAGAAATTTAAGATTTCCGATATCCGAAGTCAGAAGTCAGAAAGTGGAAATATAGTTGAAAGTTCTAAGGAAAGTCGGATTTCTGCTTCCCAAAATCGGAAAGCGGAAGTTGGGAAGTCGGAATTTGGACAACGGAAAGATAGCTGAAAGATTTAAGGAAAGTTGGATTTCTGATTCCCGAAAATGTAAAGCAGAAGTTGGAAAGTCGGAAGTAGGAAAGTGGAAAGAAAACTTAAAGTTATAAAGAAAGTTGGATTTTCGATTCCCGAATCCGGAAAGCGGAAGTCGGGAGATCGGATGTCGAAAAGTGAAAATATAGCTGAAAACTCTAAGGAAAGTTGGATTTCCAATTCCCGAATCCAAAAGGCGGAAGGCGGGAGGTCGAACGCCAGAAATCAAGAAACCAAGAATAAAGGTAAGTGTTATGTGGATTTTCGCGTAATTTCCAGTCTTCCAATGTAAGCGATGTAGGAGCATCGTGGCATGCCAGCAATGTGATGAGTTGGTCACATGTTGTAGCATATTTTTTGGTTTGTTTGTTTTGATGAGTCAAATTTTGTTAGCCGGGTAGGAATGATGGTGGGTCATGACTCCCTACGTGGAGATCAAGCCACAGTTTGTTTTGTTGAGACAGGGACGTTTTCATCATGCTGTGTAGTTGTTTATTTTTGGTTGCAGAACCACTCGGTGGGGGAAGTAATAGTTTAGGTTAAATAGGTGGATTAGATAAGCAGAGGGGGTTCTGTTCTTCAGTTCTGTTCTTTAGGGTTAGAATCCCATTTGCAGAGAGACGGACAGACCTGCGTCTGGTTTCACTTGTAAATATTTTAATAGACTGAAGAAGGAGAGGTGAGCTGTGTGTTTGCATGTGTGTTGAATAGAAGGATTAGTTGTTTGTTTGCAGTGTTATTAGCCTAGATGCATTTACTGATTTGAGCTGTGTATTCGTGAAGAGCCGACTTCGGCGGTTTTCTGAACATCTGTGCATTTATGTAAAATTATAGATTCAAGGGTTAAATTGTTGCTTGAATGGATGAAATAGGTCGTAGATGCATGCATAGAAGGGTTAGGCAAATGAATCTTAGAGATTGCAGGTTGGATTGATCAATCGGCGCAGCAAGCATATTTTCTACATTAACAAGTTTTACAAAGAATGAACGGTGGAGATTGAGTTCGCAGATGAAGTTCTGACGGTCCAGGAGAGATCCGCAATGGAAGTTGCGAGGGCGATAACGGATCCACAAAGATCTATGAGATCCACAGCAAAGAGTAGATCAACGGTCGTGGAGGAGGCTGCAAAGATCTAACGGTTGGAAAACTTGCAGAAGGAGAGTTGCGGGGGGGCAAATTTGGAAATTTGGCATCCTGAATCCCGCAACCCACATGCGGAAATCTTGTTACGGAAAGGCTCTGTCGTAGAAATAGAGTTGCGGAAAATCCTATTGCAGAAACAAAGTTGTGGAAACTCTATTGCGGAATCTGAATTGCGGGGAGGCAATTTTAGCGCAGAATTTCGCCAAGGTCTAAATTTGGTAGTCCTATTAAGTGTAGGAGCCACCATATCCTGGAGGTGCTGGTTGGGTTGGATGTGGTTGTTCCCACCTGCACCATTTTTTGTATCAGAACGGGTTCAAAAATATTTTCACACTATGGAGAGGAATCTTGCAACATTAATTTGCAGGTTGAGGGCAGAGTGTTATTATTTTTAACATAGGAGTTACGAAGGATACTGTGGTATGGGAACCCTCACAGCAGAGTGTTGTAGGAAGTGAATGCAAATTTCAAGCCTGTAGAGAGCATAGGAAGTGCTCAAAGGTTCTATGTGAGAGCCAGAGAAATGCCAATAGGTCAAGTAGGAGGAATCTTAATGAGGTGTTGAGAGGGTAGGCTTGTTTGTAGTTCATCATGAGTGTGGGAAAGCTCATGGAGGAAGTATGGAAGGTGGCTATTGAAATGCATCTAAAGGGTTCAAAAGGAAGCCACAATAGAACAAGGGAATATGCTAGAGAAAGTGGTGTCAAGAGGATGAGTCAAAGCAGATTTGACAGAGAGGTTATTGAGCTGAAGAATACGCTTACTAAAGTGGCTGAACTGTTGCATGAGGAAGCTACAGGAGGTCAGTGTTATGAATGGAAGTTGAAGAGGAGGGTGTAATGTCCTACAAAGAGGTTATTTGCTAGGAATATCAAGCACAAACTTAGTGTTTGGGTGAAGAAAGAGGAAAGACTCAGGGCAGCTAAGCATGAGGAAGAAGTTCACATGATGTGTGAACCTGAGCAAGGTGTGTACCTTGGAGAAGAGAAAGAGGATGTTGATACATGGTTTGCTGACAAGCTCATGAACAAAGCAAATAGTTCATATCAGTATACAGAGGAAAATCAGGATGTTGATGAGAAATCCATTGAGGATTTCAAAGGTTGTTTTGCAAAAATAGATCAGCATGGAAGAATGGAGGAGAAGTCATCAGTTGAGGCTAAAGTGCCTTATTTTTTTCAAACTGACAATATGTGTTTAATTGCAGGTTGCACAGCTGGAACAGAGGGACAATTGTTGAATATTGTCCAACAGTTTAAAAAGGATGAAGATGAGGGTAAAACTATGGACATATGGAATGTCTATGTTTTACATATCTATTTGTTGATTTTATTGCAGGTATTATGCAAGTGGATACCTAGAATGGTGGATGAGGAAGTAGAGTTTCTTGGTGGCAATCAAATTTCCTTTCATTGGCTAAAGGAAATACAGAGGAAGAATTTGTATTGAGGAGTAGCACGGCAATTCAAAATAGAGCTAAAGATAGTGAGAGAAATGACAATGAACCTGTTGTACAGTAGAGGAAGAAAGCTTTGGAAGTTCTTTATACTTCTAGGCAAACGAAAGTTGCAGTAGAGAAGGGCGTCCAGACAAAGATGTTTCAGCAAAGAAGCATATTGGATGAGGAGCTAGATGAGTTGTGGCATCTCATGCAGAGATGTAATAGGAACAATGATAGTGAAGTTCAGACAGTCATTTGGATGACTGTGGAAGACTGTGAATATCATTGCAAAGTTGATGAGCAGCAGCAGTTATAAAGCAAGATGTGGGAGCCAGGAGGTCTGAAGATTAAAATTACATTACCAAGAGGTCATGGATTCTTTTGGAAATCACAAGGATGGTGATGTCAAGTGAAGGGTGAACATGACTGTTTTGTGGAGGTAGAACATGTACCAGAAATTTGTTGCTAATAAAGTGTTGGAACGTATAGTTGAAGGGGTGTTCGAGATGAGAACACTGCTCAAAGGTACACTTTGAGTATCTGCTGCAAGCTTACAAAAAAGTAGCAGAAAGGGAGCTCATGGATAGGAGCACATGAAAAGTTTCAAGCCGGGGAGTCTGATGTAGGAGCATCGTGGCATGCCAACAATGTGATGAGTTGGTCACATGCCGTGGCATATTTTTTGGTTTGTTTTTTTTGATGAGTCATAGTTTGTTAGCGAGGTAGGAATGATGGTGGGTCATGACTCCCTGTGTGGATATCAAGTTGCAATTTGTTTTGTTGAGACATGGACGTTTTGATCATGTTGTGTAGTTGTTTATTTTCGGTTGCAAAACCACTCGGTGGGGGAAGTAACCGTTTAGGTTAAATTGGAATATTAGAGAAGTAAAGGGGGTTCTGTTATTCAGTTATGTTCTTCAGGGTTAGAATCCCATTTGCAGAGAGACGGGCAGACCTGTGTCTGGTTCCGCTTGTAAATATTTTAATAGACTGAAGACGGAGATTCGAGTTGTGTGTTTGCGTGTGTGCTTAATAAAAGGATTAATTGTGTCTTTGTAGTGTTATTAGCCTAGATGCATTTACTGATTTGAGTTGTGTATTTGTGAAGAGCCGACTTTGGCGGTTTTCTGAACATCTGTGTATTTATGTGAAATTATTGACTCGAGGATTAAATTGTTTCTTGAATGGATGAAATAGGTCATAGATTCATGCATAGAAGGGTTAAGCCAATGAATCTTAAAGATTGCAGGCTGGATTGATTGATTCTCTGATCAATCGGCGTAGCACGCAAATTTTCTACATTAACAAGTTTTGCAGAGAATGAATGGTGGAGATTGAGTCCATAGATGAAGCTCTGACGATCCTGGAGAGATTCGTAACAGAATTTGCGAGGGCGATAACGGATCCACAGAGATATGTGAGATCCACAGCAAAGAGTAAATCGACGATCATGGAGGAGTCCGCAAAGATCTGATGGTTGGAAAAGTTGCGGAAGGAGAGTTGGGGGGGGACAACTTTGGAAAGTTGGCATCCTGCATCCTGCAATCCACATGTGGAAAGCTTGTTGCGAAAATAGAGTTGAGGAAGGGCCAGTTGCAGAAACAGAGTTGCGGAAACTCTATTGCGGAAGTCGAATTGCGGGGAGGCAATTTTAGCACAGAATTTGGTCGAGGAATAAATTTGGCAGTCCTGCAAAGTGTAGGAGCCACAGGATCCTAGACGTGTTTGTTGGGTTGGTTGTGGTTGATCCCACCTGCTCCAGTAAGTCATTTAGTTACGGAAAGACTTAATATTTTACCCTCTCGACATTCCTTTGCACCTCTCAGTGCAAATGCTAGTTTATAAAGCGGTTATTGTATAAAATTATTATTCTTGTTATCTGATTTTGAATAAAGACGTCTATGATCTCATTAATTTGTCATACAAAATAATTTATTTTCTAAAATAATAATTATAACTTTATGATTTTTAAAGTGTTTGTTATATAAAATTATTATTCTTGTTATTTGATTATGAATAAAGGTGTTTATGATATTACTAATTTGTCATACAAAATAATTTGATTTTTATATACTTTTATATTATATTTTGTTTTCAATGGTTTCAAAGTGTGTTAATGGGTTAAAAAACTGTTATATATATATATATGGTGCTATGCGGCGCTAGCAGGCTCTGAGGCGATTTTCGCGAAGAGGGAGAGGCGTAGTCTTAGTTTTTACAGTCTTTAAGGTCGACGGATGAAAAGCAGGTTTAAATAAGGAAGTGAGAAGGAGGTACAATCATGTATTCGAACACGGTGGATTATGGAGAAGACAGGGAGGGCGAAATGATATTATGCTACCAGGAAGAGTTCTAGTCAGCACGCTCAAAGGAAGTGCTGCAGGAGGAGGACAATAATTGGAAAAACGCGTCGCCACCCAAACCGACGCGGAACCTTAATTTGGATGACAAAAGGATATCATGGGATAGTACAAAGGTGACAAACACTCATTCCAAAAAATGGAGTGGAATGAAGGCTCGCAAAGAAAACCCTGAGCTAATCGTGGGAAAGGATATCACCCTGGATCAAATACCAGTTTTTTTTACGCAGCCGTTGGTAGAGCGTTTATGCGGAAGGACGGCCTCAAGAACCTCTCTACAGCAATGGATATCAGCGAATTGGGATGGACTGTTAGGGTATGGACCAACCTTCTACATGATTCCTCAGGGCTAGTTCTTAATCAAAGTTTGAAGTATGGAAGAAAACTGCAAGCTCTTAAACCAAAATTGGAGTTGGGTTCCGTCGGGTATGATACTCAGAAAATGGACATTAGATTTTAATGCATACAAAAAGCCTCATAATGTGCAGAAGGTATCGATCATCCTTCCAGGACTCTTGATAGTATTTGGGTAACCCGATATTTTTGAATCCATTGGAAACAGGCTTGTAAAGTTCATAGCTTTGGAAGATAATTGGGAGAACAAATTGGATCGGAGATGCGCCAGGATTCTGGTTGAATTGGACCTGAGGAATGGGTTATATGAGGAGCTCAATATTGTGATGCATGGCAGCACATGGTGGTAGAGGTTGGACTATTAGAAGATCCCCTTCAGATGTTTCAATTGCAGGGATGTGGGTCACATGCAGAAGGACTGCCCAAAAGTTGCCACGAAGCCTATACACAAGAAGAAATGGGTGAAAAAGGTTAAACTAGTAATTAGAGATGAAGATATTTTTGGATCCAAGGAGGAAGAGGGTAGAGTACTGGATGCACAGGAAGCACCTCAAGATACACCGGGCAAAGGAAAGAAGATTTTAGCCGATGAGGAGGACGTGCAATTAGAGATGCAAGGTGGAAATGGAAGGAAAGTGACGGGGCCATCGAAAATGGAAGATGATAACGGTGACGACAAAGAAGATGGAGAACGGAGCTAGAAAATTCAACCCAGTACTCCAATAGAAAATGAGGCTCGGGTTGCAGGACCATCACACCAGGACAAAGGTACACCTTCTCCTACTCTTGTGCAGGATATCTCTGTTTTAACAATTCCCCCTATAAAAGAACAGTCTTTTCTTTCAAAAACAAATAAAAAAATTGATTTTAAGAGATCTTATGAACCTCGGTCCAAAAGATCTCCTTTATAACTTTTAGACGAAGGAGTCTCTACTGGAGGTTTGGCACTCAATTCTTCTCAAATCCCAGATTACAAAGAAAAACCCTTTTATCCAAGGCACAAGTACAGGTTGCTTTAGATGTCAAACAAGGGAAACATACTACTCTCAAGCGGGCTCTTAGATTTTTGGCCCCAGAAGGGGGCTCTTGATGCTTGTTCTATCTTACAACTCAAGAGGGCTGGGGGGGGGCTCTAAAAAAACCGCCCTAGAAAGGTTGCTCAACAACCTAAAACCAACAGTTTTAATGCTCCAGGAAACTATGTTAGAAGGATCAAAAGCAGAAGCCATAATCAAAGGAATACTCAAATATTGGGAAGTGGAATCCTTATATGCAGAAGGTCATTCAAGAGGTTTAATAACAGCTTGGAGCTGAACATTGAACAAAATTGCTTCAAGAAAACACGACTCAGTCATTGAAACCAAACTAGATGAAAAAGAGACGGGGAAGGACTTCACATTCCTAAATGTGTATGGACCATTCTAAAATATAAAAATATTCAAGGAAAAGTTCAGCCTTGTTGGAGCAATGAATCAACCAACTGTTACCTTAGGGGGAGATCTAAACCTAATCCTAGCAATTGGAGAAGTTTGGGGAGAAAATGTCAGGCAAGATGCTCTGGCTTCTTTTTTCTGAACCTTTTTGAGAAAGAGCAGTCAGTGGATATGGCTCCCCTTAAGCTAGAACCAACTTGGTGCAACAAGAGAGGAGGTTCACAAGCGATCTCAAAAAGGCTAGATCGATTTTTGCTCAAATAAATTACCTATTAAATGAGAACCTAGCCCTAAAATCTGCAGTAGAGACAGAGGGTAATTCTTATCATAGACCTATCTCTTTATTAATAATACCTCCCAAGAAGAAACCCTCGGCCCCATTCAAATTCAACCTCCTCTGGTTGGAAGATGAGCAGTATAGAGTTCAAATTCAAAATGCTTGGAAGCCTGTAAGAAGAATTCCGAACCTTAGTGCAATGCAACAATTTGCAGAAAACTTAGTGAGGGCAAAGAAAATATCCAAAGAATGGGATAAAATACACAAGGCCTCCTTACAAAAATATTTGAAGGAAATAGAAGAAAGCATAGAGGCCTTGTTCCAAAGGAATCAGAATGGGGTATTTAGCCTGAAGGAAACTGAATTGATGAAATCTTTGGAGAGCAAGAAAGAGAAACTTATGGACAATGAAGAAAAAAATTTACGCCTCATAAGCAAAGCTTTGTGGCTTGAAGCAGGGGACAAGAACTCCAAATTATTTCACCATTATGCAACCCACGGGATGAATATAAACACTATATGTGAAATAAGAAACTAGGAGGGAAGCCTAGTATGCACTTTTGAGGATAAAGCAGCAATAGGGGTTGGTTTTTTTCAAAACATCTTCAAAGAGCCAGAAGGGTGCTCTATTCAGGAAATCTTGGAAGTTCTAGGGTGTTTTTCCGAGAATGGTAACTGAAGAAATCAATAAGGAAATTTCAAAGGAATAAATTAGTTATACTTTACACTTATTTCAAAAAGGTAAAAGTCCTGGGCCTGATGGTTTTACTCTAGAATTTTACTTATGGTTTTATGATTTGATTAAAAAGGATATTCTAGAAGTGGTGAGAGAATCACAGGAATCAGGGAAAGTGTTGGGGAGCATAAATTCAACCTTTATGAATCTAAGACCAAAAAAATAGAAACCCCAATCCTTTGATGAATTCAGGCCCATCTCATGTTGCAACATGATTTATAAAATCATTGCTAAGGTACTAGCTCTGAGGACCAAACCAGTTCTAAGTGAAATTATTACTAAAGAACAATTTGGCTTCTTAAATAACAGGCAGATTCATGATGCAATGTCCCTGGCCCATGAGACAGTACATACCATAATAATAAAAAGGAAAAACAAAGAGCTTTTGCTTTAAAGCTAGAGTTATCAAAAGCTTATAACAGGGTGGGATGGAATTTTGTAAGATTATTACTGATTAAAATTGGAGTATCCCTAGAAGTTGTGGAGTGGATTATGGGTTGTCTACAGTCCACCTCATTTGTTGTTCTAATCAATGGATCTCCCTCCAATTTCTTCAGACCTACAAGAGGCCTAAGGCAAGGTTGTCCTCTCTCTCCCTTCATTTTCCTGTTGGTGGTTGAGGATTTGAGTAGGATAATCCACAAAGGAAAATTAGAAGGGGCAATAAAAGGCAACAAAGTGTTTGATACAGAAGAAGTAACACACACTCTATTCATAGATGATGTCCTATTGTTTGGAGAGGGATCCATCATGAACCTTAAGTCCTTCATAGCTCTGATAGACAAGTATAGAAAATATACATGAATGTTGGTAAACGTGGATAAATAGAATCTCATCAATAATGATTCCCCTGAAGATATGCTTCAAAGGAAAAGGGAGATAATACAATATCAAATTACCCTTGTTGGGGAGGGTTTCAAGTATCTGGTATTTATACTGAAACCAAATTGTTACTCCTATCAAGACTGGGTCTGGCTATTCAAAAAGATACAAAGCAGGATAAACATCTGGGCAAATCGGTTCCTATTCAAAGGAGGAAGGCTAGTTCTCCTAAAATAGGTCCTATAAAGTATCCCAGTTTACTAGGCCTCAATAGCATACATACCAAAGGGAATTTTAACAAAAATCAGAAATATGTGCTTCTCCTTCTTGTGGACAAGAAGCAAGCAGATAGAAGGAATTCCCCTAGTAAAGTGGAAAACATTAGCTCAGCCAAAGGAACTAGGTGGATGGGGTATAAAAAATTTAGAGTTGTTCTGCAAAGCATTAGTCGAAAAGACCATGTGGAGATTCCTTCAAAACCCTGAAACTCTATGGGGTAGGGTCATCTTGTCCAAATATTTCTCCAGACCAGCCTAACAAATTGGATTAGAAATCCAGATAAAACTTTCAAGAATGGCTCAATAGGGTGGAAGGAGATGATTTTGGCCTACCCTTTAGTTGGACATTGGATAGCCTGGAAGATAGGTGATGGAAGACAAGTAAGAGTTGGAGAAGACCCTTGGGCTGGAGCAGGGAAAATTATAGACTAACACCACAGTTAATACATCACCTAAGGTATCTTCGAATTCCCTCTCTAGTAGATGCATGTGTTAATTCAGCCTTGAGAGGGCGAGGACAGTGGAAAAATGCCTCTGATATTGGACTAACATGAGATCTTGCGGCGGAATGGAATAGATTTCTCAATCTATTAGTCACAAATTTCAATCACCTGGGGTCAAAACTGGATAAGATAGTTTGGACAAAAAATCAAAAATCAGGGCAGTACACAGCCAAACTAGGGTATCAAGTGTCATTTGAAGAGCATACAGAGAGAGAAAATCAGTGGTGGTGGAAAATTTTATGGCAAATACAAATCCCTCTAAAGACCATTATCGCAATGTGGTTATCCTTTTTAAATAAATTATTGACCTGGGAAATGTTGCAGAAAAGAGGATTTGAAGGACCAGGGTTATGCTCTCTATGACTATCAAGCGATGAAACAAGCTCTCATTTGTTTGCCTTTTGTCCATATGCAGGAATCGTATGGATGGGAATGGTAAGCAAGATGTCAGCAGGAAGAACTCATGAAAGAGCAAGTGCTACTTTAGAAGAACGAACCAAAACTTGGTAGCACGAGTCTATATGAAGCCTTTCCCGTTCTTTTTGTTTACAGTATATGGGAAGCACGGAATGGGTCTATTTTCAACAACACATGGACTCCCCCTAACATCACCATTTCAATATTAATGAATAAGATACAGGAACATAAGCTTAACATTGTCATCTCCAAAAAAAAGAATTATCAGAGCTCTTGTAATAAACAGGGAAACTCCATGGGCCTATTTCGATGGTGCCAGCCAGGGTGAGCCTCCGCTGGGAGGTGTTGGAGTAGCCATATACTTTTCTTCAAAGAGAAAGATGCTTGTAAAATACTCCATGGGCCAAGCTACTAATAACAGGGCAGAACTTGTGGCATTATGGGAAACCTTAAAGTGGCCCACAACAATCAAATACAGGATATTCATATTTTCAGCAATTCAAAATTTGTGGTGGATTGGGAAAATGGAAGAAAAAATATACAAGTTCCACAGCTACAACATTTACTTGCCGAAATTCAGAATTTGAAAGCAACATTTCGGAGAATATCGTTTGCACATATATACCAAGAATTGAACGAAGAAGTTGATTCCCTCTCAAAACAAGATTTAGCGTATCAACCAGGAATGATGGAGATAGAAGAAGTTACAGATGGGTCATCAACCCTACGATATGAAGCGATTTAAACTGATACTTGTGCAATTTTTTGTAAATCTTGTGTGAAAAATCCATAAAGCATTTGTAATGATTTGAAAAAACATTAAGACTGTTTTTGCAAAAATGCAAGGCTATAATGAGATGTAAGCTCGACAGAGCAGCTCTTGTATGATGTGATAGGAGACACTAAGAATGTGTTCTCAAGTTCACAAGGCTGGATTTTTTTATGTAATCTCATCAGAGCAGTTCATGTTTATTCTCTAAATAAAAGGTTTTTTTCTTTGAAAAAAAAAAAAAAAAATNCATTTTTTAGTCTTTTGATTTTAAAGTGAAATTCTACCTTAACATTGATGTTTAAATTCTACCTTAATATTGATGTTTGAACTATTAAAAAGCCTGTATTGATTGTTTCTGATAAGGTCTATCTTAAGACAGTAGGTAAAGAAATAAATAGATCCTAAGACTAGATTAACTATTTATTTCATTAGTATAAATATGGATTGGGGGCACTTATGGACTAGTGGTGTCCTTGGCAAATTCAAGTCATGTAGTGGTTTTAGGACTAGGTTCATCTTCATGTCCAACTTCCTCACTTTTTTCTCGAACTTCATTCAATTGCAACAAAACTTCATTATGCTCAACATAGGTGGTATTTAGGGCTTGGCCTAGAAGGGTCTTCATCTATGAGAAAAGAGCCAAAACACCTATAATATTTAGTGTCTAGAGACCAATTCAAACTAGTATATAGAACTGAGGGCTTCATTTCCTCTACAATCTCCTCCAGGTGAACATATTCTTGCTATGATTTTATCCAATTTTTTGCCCACTCTATGGTTTTTACTAACTTCACATGGGTGTACTCCTATTACAATACCTCAACCTATTTTCTTTTCTGCATGGTTTTGATTTGTGGACCTTTCTTGGATGTGCCTCTTTCCTCTTTGCTTGCCCTGGATTTTACCCTACTCATTGTGGTGGTAAGACTATTGCGTAAGGAGTCACAGAAAACCCAGTGGTCCCAACTAAAACCTATAGCCCCATAAAAAATATAATACTCTGCCTCTACACCTAAGAGCCAAGATTTGTTAAACAAAATGATAAGGGGAGCATTGATGTACCTATAATCCATGATGATCTCCCGATAATGCTTGGTAGAGTCGACGAAGTGGCAAGGACTCCGATCCAAGTTCTCCATTACAACCTTCATAACACCCATGAAACATTATGATTATTGGTCTAGTTTCAGCATGGTCTTTGTTAGTACTGGAGTTATAACCTTATGTTTGCTTTTGAAGTTCTAAATAAACCTTATGTTTGCTTTTGTAGCCTTAATTTTTTTTTATGTATTCTCTTTCATTAATGAGTTGAATTTTGGCTCATTATTATATGAAATTCCTTACAATACTTTTCTTCATTAAAATTTACATGGTTTTTAGTCATTTCAATAAATTAATTGCTTAAGGTACATGATAGTTGTAAGTACTAACATTCCGGCAACAATCCATTATAAGCATGTACAATTAAACATTGTCGAAATGTTCAAAAGGATATTCACAATTTTCACAGTCATGATTTTCGCGATTAACTCTTAATCATGAAAAGATGCGTGAGACGTGGCTCAGTTTTGAATCCAGTGAACCTGTTCGCATCATAATAAGATTTGACAGATGTTGTAGCCTCATCAAACAGAGATCAACACTTCATCAAAATTCATTTCCTTGCATGAATCCATTTTGACATTCGGGTATTCGTATGTTGTTTGACTCTAATAATTTATAGTTTCTTTAACATATGGAGTTACAGTTTTAGTATATAGTTGCTACTATGAAGAATATAAGTGGAAAGTCACATAGATTTGAACTAGTTGACACTAAATGGGCCAAGGAAAATCCACAGTGTGCGCATTTGTTGATGAATGCTGGTTGGTTCACTTTCTTCGAGAAAATAATAGGGTATAATATTAAGGTCTCTCAAGAATTATCCAAGAAATTCACTGGTACAGTGGTTAACTTCGCTTGTATCAGTTTTGAGGTTTTTAAAGCTTCAATTGTAGAGGCTACTAGGTTATCTGTAGATGGAGATAAATGGTTTAAAAAGTTTCCATTTGAGGTTGACATGAAATTATTCCTCCTGCCAGGCCATGAAGCCCTATACTGTAATAAGGGAATATTTCATAGAAGTGCATTGAGGGAAGAATGGCGACAGGTGTTAAGTATCATTCAATGATACATCACTTGTGAAGGTCAATTAACAATCATATTTAGATAACATTTACGCTGTCTCCTTCATGTGACAGGTGTATCAAAGCTCAATTTACCCTTTTATTTTCTCAAGAGTCTATCTAAGATGGCAGTTCGGGTAAGAAACCATCGAGACCATACTTCTCACAACATTTTTAATCGTGGTCTAATTAAGCTATTGATTGTGAAAGAATTAGAAAAAAAAATCTTGGAACTGGACACATTTTTTTCTTTTGGTCAGGAGTTAAGGTTGAAAAACCAAAGGATGCAGAAGAGCAAGATAATTTAGAAACCTTGAAGAAGCTAAGAAGTTACAAGAGAAAGGGTATGGACAAAACACAACAAGGGTTTGAAGATGCAGACATGAATGCCGATTCAGATGCACATCAAGTGGTGATGACTCCTAAAACCCTTGGTTTTGTTGAAGAAATCTCAGTTGTGGAAAGTATGGAAACAACAATTGTATTAGAACCCAAATCTCTAAAAGTCAAGAAAACTTATTCTCGACTCAAAAATATCGAAGCTGATAGATGGAGACCAAAGATCAAGCCTTCAAAACAAATGTCATTTGAATATAAAGAAAATTATCAACCCTAAGTTTAAAAAAGAAAGCACGATTGTAATTGAGGAGTATTACAGTGAAGAAGATATCCAATCTAAGAAAATTGAAGGTATGATTTCTCAAGCTCTTGAAAATATTGAAGGAAATATTAAATTAATCCCTAATTTACCAATGAGAACGGTTTGTGGACAAGGGTAAAAAGGTTATTTTAGAATTGATTGAAGGGACTAGCAAAGATCATTCAAGTGAGAAGTAAGATTTGGAATACAAGAATGCTCAAGCTCTTGAACACTCTGTTAAGGGACAAGGAGTTCCATCGGGTAAGATTCTGGTTGAAGAACAAGTGAACAAAGAAATGGATATTCTTGATGAAAATTTGTAGGCTAAAGAAGAAATAGAGCTTATGAATCTTAAGAAAGCTTTGCATCATTACAAGGCTCAAAATACACACTTAAATCAACATAATGATCAGCATGTTAATGCCAACCGTATGATAAGGCAAGATCTTGAAGAAATCAATTCAAATTATGCAGAACTAGTTCAAGTTGTAGAAGAAGCAGTTAAAATAAGGAAGATGGCCCAAGAAACAAATGACAAATTATTCAAACATAATCAATAACTTCAAAATAAAGTGCCAGCTATGGAGAAAGAGATCATTCGACTTCGAAGAACGTTTCAAGCATTAGATGTTCTAACTATGCTTGCAAAAGTTGCCCATAAACTATGACATCATGAGAAGATAAGTCTTGTTATCTACGTGGCGATATTTGAAGTCAATATGTCCTAAAATTACTATTTAGTTAGCAACATGGAGTGTTTGTTTAAACTTGTTATTACCAATATAATTAAAAGTATCTATATTTGGACCCTTTCGATCCTACAATTTTGGATCTAGAAACTGTTTCTGGGAAGTTCTGATTATAAACATAGAAAGTAAATATAGTAGTAGGGGTTGGTAATAGAGGGTCGAGAGAGAGGATTTTTGCATGTACCAAAATTGAAAACCTTTTAAGTATGTAAGTATATTTTGAAGACTATATTGAGGATGAAATATGAATTATGAGCCACTTTGACTTATGATAAATTGCAAATACATGTCAAATTTTTTTATTTAGTTATGTTTGTGACCTTGCAACTGATAGAGTTTATGTCCTTTGTACTCACCACCGGTATTATGTATTTTCATATCTCTTATTCCGAATTTTTTTTTGCTTAAAGTGATTTTATAACTTATGTATAACTATTGTTTGTAGTCATATATATGATCTTCAATTTGGTTCAATATATTTGTTATATAATCCTTTATTGTATTTTAGTATTTGATTTATATATGGTTGTTGGTCATTTCTCCAATCTCTTGGTTCCCTTTTTGTTTTTACAAACCAAACAAAGATTAAATAGCCAAAATTTGTAGTTTTAAAATCTTGAGATGCCTGGGCTTTATACCAATGTAATCTAGTGCAAACTCCAATACAAACATTTTCATCAATTCATAGTAGTTGGAAACTAACTCATCGTGTCATTAAGAAAATGTCAATTACCAAGGACTATGTTGCCAATTCCACTCCTGTATTACCCACCTACCGCCATCACCACCTGCCCATAGTCTGTGTTGACACCTGTCCCCTTTCCATCTTGTTCATTGTCCACCTGTCCACTATCATGTTGGGGTCATGGAAGTCGGTGAGCCTCATTCAACATCCTTGGAACCCCATCGAGGGGAATACAATTTTTATTTTAAAATAGAAAGAAAAAGCATGTTCTTAAGGTGTTATAGTAGATTCCCATTTTTAGTAGATAATAGGGTGTATTAGTTTAACTAGCGGGTACCAATGTTGTTGGCATATGTTAGTTTAATCAATATATTAAGAGTAATCTTGTGACAAAGAAGTAAGGACTCTAACCCGAGTTCTCCATTACAACCTTAATAACACCCACGGAACTCCATGATTATGGGCTAGTTCCATCATGGTTTCATCAATTCGCAGTAGTCGGAAACTAACTTGTCGTCCAGTCAAGCAAATTTAAAGTGCCAAGGAAAATTTTTCCAAATCCCCTCTTGTATTGCCCACCTACCACCATCGCCACCTACCCAAAGTCTATGTGGGAACTTGTCCTCTTTCCATCATGTTTGTTGTCCACCTGTCCATTATCACATTGGGGTTTTGGAGGCCGGTGAGCCTCATCCAACATCCCTAGCACCCCATCCTTAAGAATGTGTTTTTTATTTTAAAATGGAAAGAAAAACATTTTCTTAAGGTGTTAACACATTTTAATTTTTAGTAGATAGTAGGGTGGATTAGTTTAATTAATGGGTACCAATGTAGTTGGGATTTGGTTAGTTTAATGAATATATTAAGAGAAAGCATGTGACAAAGTAAGATTTGAACCCAAGTGAAGATGATAAAAATTTGTCCTCACAACCATTCAGACTACATCCAATTAAAAAAATACAATGTACACATATGATTTATTAATAATAATTTAAAGTATCGAACACATATTTCAAGTTCGATCCTTATACCCTTGAAATTGTCAATCCTTCCCACTACTTAAGAGAATTAGTTGATAGTTTATATTATCTGTAGTTGAATTCTTATATAGTGGAATTCTAACTCAAAACTTAAAATTTAAATATAATTTCATATTTAGTAACTATCCACATTCTTACCATGTTTAGAAAAGTTCACATCAATTCACATTCTTATCATATTTTTTTAAAATGTGGCTCACCATTTGTTAGAGGGATACTTAATGGGAAATGCCAACACCTGCTATTCAAATACATGAATCAAGATATGGCCAGATTACATCATCAGCACATTTATTACAAAGAGGCTCCACAAGAGCAATATGTCCCAAACAAGAATAGAATCTGGGTGAGGAGAAAAACATTCAAACCTCCCAACCACCCAAACTATATCCTTGGACACAAACCAGATTATTACCATATTTGAAAAAACTTGCATTCACCTTTTATAATTTAAAATCATTCATTTACAAATTTATTTATAACCATTTGAAAAATACAAAATACTTTCCAAATTGCCTTCTAAACACATTCATTTACAATTTTATTTATAACAATTGAAATAACAAAAAAAGGTTTTCAAATTATCTACTAAATGAATAACAAAAACCCATTAATTCACTCTTATATTATAACCTATAATTATAATATTTATTAAATAAAAAAAGAAGTGAATATGGAAAACTAAGTGCAACACTAAAATGATTTGGTAACATTTTTTTTCAACGTGACAAAAACAATTTTATCTGCTATTCTCATTAAGATTCAAGATAAATTATAACATAAAAAAATTCTAAGTTCAAAACTTTGGGAAAATTACCAGTCCTTTATGGGGAGACACATAATATATACCAATAGAGGGAATCAACATAGAGGCTGATACAACCAACCAGCATAATCGCAAAGTCTCAGAACTGAGGAGACACTATACATATACCAACCATCCACCATAATAACAATGCCTCAAAATTAAAGAGACACAATACAAATACCAATAGTGGGAGGAGCAAAAAGAAGGCCAACAAATCCAAATACACCACCCCGCATACATCCAAATCCAAGTAGAATTGACAAAATATAACACCATGATAGAGCTAATGATAATACAAATTACATCATAAAAATGTATCGACCCAAAAAAATACATAAAATACTATCTGAAACAAAAATTTGTCTATGAAACAAGTATTGAGATAAATAAGTAGGCCCTATTACAACCTATAGGGAAGGCCTAAAACCAGCTTGCATGCAACCCAATAATAAAGGGAATTGTCAAGCCTAACCTATACAAAGAAAACAAAAGAAATTAATGACCAATATATGCCTCAAAGTATAAAAAAGGATCAACATATAATACACCAAAAATGGAAGTAGTCCTGACCCCAACCACCAAATTAAAAGGCTTAAAATAAGCCAGTGGAAATTTGGTCTTGATCCAACAATTCTTCAAATAGTAAAGACCCTTCTTCAATCTTGACAACCCCCTTCGACAACCCATCTGCAACCATATTGAATTCTCTGAATATGTGATGGAAGAAGAGCACTTGAAAATTACATAACTGATCTTTTACCTTGCTCATCTAACCATCAAGGTTTAGTACCGAGAGAGAATTATTGCCTCTAATACAGTCAATGATAATTGAAGAAGAATCACCCACCAATTGGAGACAAGAAATGTTTTTGAAAATTGCAAATTTTAAGAGGGCCTAAAGAGCTATCAACCATGGTGTTAGTGCCCAATCCACCTCTCAAATTAACCCTAAAGTAGTGAGAACTACTCAACCTAAGGAAGACACCTATTCCACACTTCCCTCAAGGCCCCTAGCAAGCCCCATCGAAAAATACAATGGGAACTCAAATCGTGAAGTCTAGAACCAATGAAGAAATGGGATGGCAAGTTTTAACCACTGTATTCCTTTTAGAAAACAATCCCTAAGCCCTTTGGGAAACCTATTGAATGTTGGGGGTT
Organism: Pseudotsuga menziesii; assembly: GCA_001517045.1. Taxonomy (NCBI): domain Eukaryota; kingdom Viridiplantae; phylum Streptophyta; class Pinopsida; order Pinales; family Pinaceae; genus Pseudotsuga; species Pseudotsuga menziesii. Next base: position 90,744 of record LPNX010439999.1, read on the forward strand.
TTACCTTCAAAAATACCTTGGTTCATGTGGATCCAAATGCACCAACATAAATAAACCTAGAATTCCTTGAAATGCTCATCTTGTTCCTTCCCAACCCAATTTTCCAGGAAATCCACAACAGATGTTGAGCACAATTATCCTCGAAATACTGACATTCTTTTTAGAATCATCCACAACATTCTAAAAAAAGAGCAACGAATAAAAAGATGATGAACACATTCCTCTACCTTTTTACGAAGGACACACAACCTCGTGACGATGCTACCTCTTTTCAAAAGATTATCCCAAGTTAGCACCATATTGACTAATGCTAACCAAAAAAATAGTTTGACCTTTAATGGAGCCTTCCATTGCCAAATATCCTTATGCCACTGATAGCAAACATCACCTTCCTCATCTAAGAAAAATAAAGTATAGTGTGTTAATTTAACAAGAACGTAACCATTGTCAAATTAGTGTTGCAGGCTATGCCAGTCTACCTTTTTTCAGTGTTATCTGCTCCAAAGTATGTTATAAAGGAGATTAGGGGTATTCAACGAAACTTCTTGTGGGGAGGAAGGGAAGTTAAGGCCAAGTTTTCTTTGTTCACTTGGGAGAGGATCTGTGGCCATAAGGATAGAGCGCGCTTAGGGCTTCGTGACCCTAAAGTCATGGGATAAAATCAAGGGGCTAAAATATGGTGGAGGTGGTGTAATCACATGCTAGAACCATGGGCCAAACTGTGGCATGTCAAGTATGCTAGAGGACGACCAAAGAGCCAATTGATTAGGAATAACGAGGAGCCATAGGGATCCCACATCTGGATGAAATCTCTTACAAAACGTAACTTGGTGCAAGAGCATAGATTTTGGGAAATCAGGGATGGGGAATATGAAAACCTCTTGGATGATTCCTAGAACCAACTTCCTAAACTAGTGGTCGGTAGCACATTAGAGAAAAAGGGATGGAGGAAGGTAAGGTGAAAGTGTGTTAGTACTAGGAGGGTGAGGCTCTAGAGGATTAGAGAAGCTGGTTGATTTTGGTTAGGGGGGAAGGCCTGATAACCGAGGATGATCTTCGATGTCTCAAGGCCGAACTCCAAGAGAGGTGCATCCTTCCCAAAGTTGGATCGGACATATTGCGATGGGGACACACTCAAAAAGGAGCCTTCAACATCAAAGAGGCCTATCACATTCAATACTGCAACCAGGAAGTAGAGGATGGAATTTGGAAACAGATCTGGGAAACCAACCCATGGCCAAAGGTTGCTACCTTTTTCTGGTTGGTGGTCATACGTAGAGTTCTAACATGTGAAAATATGAGGCGTAGAGGGATTCAAGGTCCCTTCTAGTGTATCCTCTGCCTAAATAATGGAGAAAGTATGAACCTTTTGCTAGACACATTCCCCTTCATGGCCTTCATCTAGGACAGGGGCGCTACTATTTTCCAGAGGAGGCATCGATGCATAGGTAACCTGGGTAAATACCCGAGAGACTGCAACCCTAGATTATTCAAAAATCGCATTCTTTGAACTCTGTGGTCAGACTTCCCTGGAATAGTTATGTGGAATGTCTAGAAAGAGCAAAACAACCGTATTTTTCGGGATAAGAGGCATACATCAGAGGAGGTTTGGTGAACTCTGGCTTCGAATCTCTTGGAAACCATCTGGAGCATGCAATGCAGTGAGCAGGATAAGGAATTCTTGGGGATGGAATCCCTCATTGCGGAGAGCTAGGGTTTGAACAGAGGAGCTCTAGATGGGCTTCATCGAAAGGTCAAAATTTGCAAGCCCTCAAGCCCAAATTCCTGGGCTTCCCCGCCTCGTCAGGTATTCAAACTTAATTTTGATGGGTCAACGAAGGGTAATCTAGGGGCTACCAGATATGGAGGGGTTTTCAAGAACTCGGCAGGGGAAATCCTGAAGCTGTTATATGGCTCTATAGGGTTCGGCACCAATAACTCAGCAAAGTTGGAAAGCCTTGTCCAGGGTTTCAAAATCGTGGTCAGGGAAGGGTGGCTACCGATGATCATAGAGGGTGACTCGAGCATTTTGATCCATATGGCCAAGTAGTTATCCAATGGAAAATCAACCAAGAAAATATCCTACAGTTGGAGATTGGCTAGTAGGATGGATGTCTTGCGTGGCCTTGTCTCTTCACACTCGGTTGTGTCCTTTAGCCACATCAGGAGGGATGCGAATAGGGTGGCTGACATGCTTGCCAACATAGGCATGGAGGGGGTAGGGTTTGTAAGATGGGGCCATTGGAGGACTTCGGGGATGAAATGTGGGCTCCCCAATGCAGACAAGTGGCCACCCAGGATTTCGATGCGAACCGACTAGTGGAGGATCCCATTATTTCCCATTAGGGTGATGGAAGGAGGATGATGGAGCTTCCCATGGAGCCAGAGCTCTGCCATGAGTGACCATACAGGAGAACGATGAAATATAATTGCTCGATCACCTCATCCATAAATTAGGGTACAAATACTTGCTCAGGAGGAGAAAAAGGATGGATTCACTGTGACGTTTGGATATGGTCTTTAAGATGGGTATGATGCTAATTTTCAAGCTGGGTACAGAAGAGTGTGAGGGAAATATTTGGGAGATGGTGGGCTCATACAGAATCATTAAGGCAATTATGGATCTCCCCTCCTTATATCTAGGTGCGAGTTCTATGCTCCTCATTTGTTTTCTGAGAAAGAATCATGTTATTGTTGTTCTTGTGAGAGGTTACGGAATAACAATGTATTTTTAGATCTATGGTGAGAGGAACTGGTGGTGTTTCTGTGTGATGGCACCTAAGTGTAGTAAGAATATGAATTTGGGTACGGGTGAGGCCTCGACCGCTATTCGAGAGAAAGGAAAGGGGAAGACAAGGGGACAAGGAACAAGGGGCATGCTACGCGGGTTCAGACCCATACTCAAGTAGTCGCCTCATTCTTCAAAGATTGTATCTTTCTAGCAACTCGAAAGGCCATCGCGACGGTGGAGAAATTCCTGTGGGAGGAAGTGCAGAACATGCCCATTGAAGAGGTTCGTCCAAAGGTTGAATATTGGAGGGTGGATCTCGGCTCCACGGCTGGGAGAGCGACTACCTATGATCGTATGACCATGCTCTACTAGGTAATTATGAACCTCGTCGCGCGCATTTCCCTTATCCACGAGGCCAAGAAGGAGGGAGATGAAGAGCTCGTAAGGGCTTGGAAAGATCATAACGCGGATTTTCATTTGATGCATAGGAAGATTTACCTGATGGCATCCCGCCTGGGAATTCACCTCTACCACCTGGGGATGGAGCATCAGGAGGCTGGTGGATCAAGCAGGGAGGCAATTTGAAGGGGAATGGAGCGCACGATGGGAAAATACTTGAAGATGTTGGAAAGCATGAAGGTCACCCAGTCTGCTGTTGTGTTTTCACGCCTGGGCCTTCACCCCTAGAATCGGGTGGGATGCCACAATCATGGACTCTTTTACTTTCCTTATGCAATCTTTTATAACTGTTCGTAGGGTTAGTTTTATAGTCTTATGTTTCTCTGGTATGGAGCTTTGTACTGGACATTGTGGTCTATCCTTTTGGGGGGGAAGATGGTCACTTTTGGGGGAAGATTGTGAAGTCGTTTAAAGCTAGGGTTGGTGGCACTGTGCTTTTCTAATAACTATGTAACTATGTGATTCCGCAGTAATGTAGTCATTTTTATTTACAAAAAAAAAACTACGTAACCATTTATATTATTCCAACTCAAAGCCAAAGTATCTGCCCCTTACCCCTCACAACACATCCATTTAATAAAGTCAAGTGAGATACACAACAACAACAAAAACAAGAAACAAGAAATGAGATTTCAAAAATGTTTAGATTAGTGTAAAATACATAACCCACTCTCAATATATTATCTTAATACAAATTATTATTAATAAAAACTAATTATTTTAATTAACATGATTTGTCATTAACATTTTTACTTATAACAATTTCAATAATGCTAGATACTTTTCAAATGATAAAAGAAAGTGGGGTTGAATAATAAAATCCCATTAATTTACTTTTACTTGGTTTCAAGTTAAGCAAATTATTATTGCAATCTATATTTTTTGAACAAGAAAAACTAATTATTTGATATTTCAAGATAGAATGAAGATAAATATATTACAATTGACACTTGATTTTGGCAAGTTCCAATACAAATCCATCGAACTTCAGAAAGCTATTAGCTATGATTACAATTCAAAGACCCATCCCTAATAAGTAGTTCGATCTTATAAATAGTCAAAGCTATAAACCGAGGTCCAAACACCCCACCTAAAACATTGTTCATTCACATTTATATTGCTTACAAAAAAGATATAAAAAAAATAGTTATAAGCTACATGCATATAATATGCCATGTACCAGCAATATCGAGACTGCATACAACGATCAAAACATAAATATAAATACTACATGCACGTAAAATATGTTATGTATCAAACTAGTGCCCTCGTGGTTGGAAATCATGTAGATATCATATATATATCTTGCACAACTATGCTTGAACAAGAAATAGTAAGCATGCCATCATATACAAAAACAATATACATGGTCTGTTAAAAGACATAGCTTTGAAAGTATCTTACAGCAGAAAGAGAATGAAAAAGGTGGGAAGATCCAAGACTATAGGCACTAAAATCCAATAGTATGAAATCTCTTCAAAAATAAGTCATCTAATAAAAACAAAGGGAACCCCTTCCAATTAAGCAAAGGGTAGAGAACTCTTCATATACCAATGAACCCTCCTCAAGTGGCAAAGATTCATTTGGCAGAAGTTCAGCATCCAAATTGAGCTCCCAAAATATATGATGACAATGCATCTCATAGAAGGATCCTTGTAGAAGTTCCACCTTTAATTGTCATCTCAAAAGAGTTAGATCAATGAGTTTTCCTTCCCTGATATCCAATCAATAGTAATCCCGGATGCACCACATACTTGTAAACTATCTAAATGAATTAAAGAAGCAAATTTTAATAAATCCCAAAGAGCTAAAAGCTCGTTTTGGTGTTTGTTCGAGACCCTCACCCCCATGTTTTTCCTGTACTGGTGAGCTTCATCAACTTTCAAAAGGATTCCAATGGTGCACCTTCTTTCTAAACCTTGACATGCCCTATCAAAGTAACCAATTGGAATCTCTTCCCTAAAAAAAAGACCAAGTAAACATTTGTTTTACTAAACTTTTTCCTTACCAGGCCCATTAGGCAATATCCCTAGAATCTTTCTATCAGTAATCCGACACATGGCTTCATCCCCTCAAATAATACTTTATTTTTGTGCAACCATATGCACCAACACATATATCTTGGGATCTCCAACAGTTGATCATTGAGGTATCCTTCAATACATCGTTCCAAAATCCGTAGTAGCATGCGTTGTGTCTTGATAGTCAACATAGCCGTGGGTTTTGACCCAGGGTGGGGATGACCACAACCTACCGCCCTAACCACCATGCCTACAAGAGGAACCCTGACTAAATTCTCCACACCTACTTACTAAAAACGAAAATGCACCAATAAAGGATTAATAAATTCCACATTTGCTAAGCAGAGCACACAAACCCCATGGCCCATACCCCTTTTCATATAATTGTTTCAAGTGAGGACTTTGTCAACAAATGTCAATCATAAAACAAGCAGATTTTGAGAGGAGCCTTCCACTTCTTGACTACCCTATACCACCATCAATCTTCTTCAGTGGCACTTGAAAACATAATAAAATGATAAGTTACTTAACCACCACCTGGCACCTATCCATATTCTTTATTCCTTGATCGTGCAAGAGAGTCTTCCTCCTTACTAAGGAGAACCCAACTTGTGCCATAACATTGCAATCTATATAAAATAAGGTACTACATGTAAATGATTTGGGCAATATGGAATGCTTTTCATATGTGTGTGTATTTCTAAAGTTTAAATAATTATAAAATCTTCTATCCTTCCAAAAAATTGTTTTTTAAAATTAATAAAAGTAAAATAAAATTATTATTATGTCCTTGACAGGGGAAATATAGTTTTCGCGAAGGCGGTATTATTCATGTCGATGGAAGTTATTTTTTTATATTTCTAAAGTCAAGACTATACTTTGTAATTTATATATTATTTTATTAACTACTTTTTCATAAAATGGTGCCCAAGACGTGGTGGTAGGATGAGATCATCATGCACTAATTAAGACCACTTTCAAGTGCAAAGCACCAAATGAGTAGCACACATATTGCGAGTACAAACCTGTGCATGCCATGGACGTTCAAAAGCCAAGTGGTGTGGTTAAGATTTGAACTACATTGCCAAAGTTTAGTTGTGTTTTGTAAATCATTGTGAGTTGTTGGGCGTTTGTTTGCACCAACAAATTAATGCTTGCGCCAGATCTCCTTTATGACTTAGGAGGTATGGATTGTGGAGAAGATTTATTTCTCGTTATTCACCTCCACATGTATACTAATTGAACTGCCATAATATGTGTGTTACTCAATCCAAGAAGAAATAATAATTATATAGCGTGCGAGTGATTCCAATGTTTTGCACCACTGTTATGGTAGGAATGAGCCTATGGGCAGCCCAATGGATGTCTTCAAATGGTTAACTTAAATTAATTCTTTCGCTTTAATATTGCAGGAATCATCGAATTGCTCCAAAAAGAGCATTCATATTCTTGAAATACTACACAAATTAGGACGGGAAAACAAATAAATTGCTCAAAGATCATGTATGGAAGTACAAAGTTATTTTATTTGTAGGTAGAGAAGAAGCTGACAGAGTTTACAACATTTTATTTGTAGATTCGAGCAAGTATATAAACATTACATATATATACTTTTCCTGCATCGCACCAACTCATTTGAGCATGTTAAATTGTAAGTAAGGGATTCAATTGTAATAGATATCGTGGACTATGTCTTTGAGTCTGGTTGTTCTACATGGGTTCACAAAGAAATATTCAGGTGGTGTTCAACATGTAGGACTTTAACCCTTGCGGTTTGAATCTTTTGAATCCCAGGTAGGTGAAGTTGATGCAAGTTGCAACTAGATTTAATCAGTGTTCAAGCAGGACAAAATCATATGAAATAGAGGCTAAAAATATCTCCTATAAGCTCTCACCGGACCAGAAACCTCATTGGAAATAATGGACCGGTGCAGAGTAAGGTAGCGAAGGAGAGAAATTACATAAAATATACTCAAGAACATGAACTATCAGGCTCGGTCGGGTGAGATAATGGCCATCGTCAGGTTGAGTGGAGTTAGGAAGTCAACCTTGTTAGAAGTCTTAACTGGGAGAATCAAGCCCACCAGTGGCAGCAACTACGTTCAGGTGAACCGGTGGCCCATGAACATTCTCCATTTCAGAAGAACATTCGGCTATGTAAGGTGGGACGATGCCTTGTTCTTGCTGCTTACTGTGGAAGAAATGCTCATATTCAGCACTCGTCTCCATCTCCCGGACATCATCTCGGCAGCCGATAAGACAACCCGGGCGAAGGCTCTTTTAAACAAGCTTGGTTTAGTGCATGTTTCAGGTTCTCACATTGGCAAGGACGACATAAGGAGATTCTCTAACAATGAGTACTAGAGATTCTCCATTGGCATAGATGGCATACATGACTCGACAATACTCCTGTTGGAAAAACCGACATCGGGTTTTGACGGTGTGGTTGCGGTTAAGATAGGGCAAGAAATGCCCTATTCAGCACCCGTCTCCATCTCCCGGACATCATCTCGGCAGCCGATAAGACAACCCGGGCGAAGGCTCTTTTAAACAAGCTTGGTTTAGTGCATGTTTCAGGTTCTCACATTGGCAAGGACGACATAAGGAGATTCTCTAACAATGAGTACTAGAGATTCTCCATTGGAATAGATGGCATACATGACTCGACAATACTCCTGTTGGAAAAACCGACATCGGGTTTCGACGGTGTGGTTGTGGTTAAGATAGGGCAAGCCTTATTTACTAGACATGCTCGTCTTTAAGACAAGTCTGTCAAAGTGTCAGAGGCTTCCATTTTAGTATGGGTCATACATTAGCATCTGACATCCTCCTCCATGACTCTATGGCCTCATTCGACATGATACGGCATCCATCGATGCATGATCGCTCTGGCCGAATTTTCAGGCGATCAGCAAGCTTCTTGACAATTCAGCAGCTGCGGGCTCGCACGTTGGACGATCTATCGGGGTTCAGCGGCTACGGATTCACACGCTGGACGATCTAACTTGCCAGGGTGTACACAGATCGGCGAATTTACTAAATCTTACGTCGTCTGCCCGCTGAGACAGTCTGGCCAGTCTTATAAAACCCCGCCTATTGGACTGATAATGTTTTGTGTTTTGTCTCTTAAACCTGGTTATTAGATTGGATTGATAACTTTTTCTGGTTTGAGTTGTGTTGGACACAGGCCGGTAAGTTTATCATACAATGGTTGTTTATCCAAATTACTTTTCATTATTAGTTTTAACTGAAACTAATTTAATTTTATTTTGCAAGTGCAGTAATATTTGGCATTAGAAAGCAAGCCAGTAAGTGAGCTTCTCAAAGGAGCTGTAGAGGTTAGTAAATCTATTTTACGCTGTAGAGATTAACTTGCTCAGTAAATCAGTAAATCAGGCGTAACAACAATCGAATCTCCATGGGTTTAAATGTGCTCAGCCATAAATAAAAACTAGTTGAAGAATCTACTATCCTGTTTAGGGGTGGTTGTTTCCTTGCCTAAATAAAATGATTAATAGATTGCCTTGCACATACAAACTTCTGCACATAAAAAAAGTAGAAGGTGTTGGTTTCTTGTCTGAACCAAATGATTTATAGATTGCCTGTCAGAATCGAATGCTTTATACCTTGTTGGAATGGAATTAAACTGATAAATTCTCAGTCAATTCAATTAGTGAATAATACGCCTTTATATTGGGGAAATTCCCTAAGGAAAGATGGCCTATACCATTGAGGACCCAATACGCAAACTAGCAAGCAATCCCTCCCTCCCAGCAATCCTAGAGAGGCCATCCCCCTAGCCAGTAGTGTGAACGTTGTAAAATGCCTTTATTCTTCGTTCCGTGTGTCACTTTCAATTTAAGTGGGATAGGAATAGCCAGAAGTCCTTGCCTCGAGGAGTCCCTTTCAAAGCTCATGTAATATTTTGCTTTTAGCCGAAGCTCCTTTATCCTTGCTGGCTTAGCGGAACGAGAAAAAACCCGAAGAAGCTAGTTGAATTCGTGATCCTAGAAACCGAGAGCTGGGAGAAAGAATAGCTTCCAGGCTTTACGAATTATGCGCCCTTGCAAGGCGACCCGGATTGGGAAACCTTCTTCTTTTATGGGCTGAGAAAGCATCCCTTCTTCCCACCCAGTGAACTAGTTGCTTTGGGAAGTTGGGCACCTGCACCAATCAAAATTAACACCTTCTGGTTGGCATCCACACCCTATAGTTGCGAGAATCTTGCCAGTTCCCGCAAAATTCAGTGATCCCCGAGAGAAGGACCAGGGGAATAATTGATAATAGTGGGCATTCAATCCCATACCAGGGGTGCCCAATGTTAGATTTCTTCTTCCAGTCTTTTTATTATAAAAACCCTAGATTAGAAAGCAACTAAATCATAACGTAATAATTTCCAAATTGTAGGGTAAATAGAGATTTGCCAGAAGTTATTTTGTGCTTGTAGGCTGTCAAAATATAAGAAAAGAAACAGCTGGAAGATTAAACGTTGGAACTAGCTTTGAATTTTCCTCTGTGCCTGCTGCCACCTATATTAATTAATGAATATCATCCATCTAAGCGTTAAATAAATCTTATGTATGTCTTTCTTTATTGCTGGTCTGTTTTTGTTTAGCCGAGCCGCTTGGACCTTTGTTTTGGATCTCCCCCAAGCTCCAGGGAATCAGCTATTACACAATAGGTTCTATTTCCCTTATTGCCCTCGCTTGGACCTTTGTTTTGGATCTCCCTCAGGCTCTAGCGAATCAGCTATTACACGATAGGTTCTATTTCCCTTATTGCCCTCGCTTATATATGATAGCGCATATATACTACGAATTTCATAGAAATTGCGAAGTTGTATAATATGCATGTTTGTATTAGCCACATTCCAGATTAGCGAGCTTTGGATGGTGTTCGAGAATCAGATCAGGTCCTTCGGATAAGTCTCCGCTTGAATCATGTGTGTCAAACGGTATATGACATCTGGAATATGAATCCAGTGGTGACAAGTTACTATCATGTTGTTGCTATGAAATCATTATTAGGTTGTTGCTAGAAAATCATTAAGCGGAAGACTCGCCCAAAGCAGTGCTCAAAAGTCTACCTAAACTGCACCAAACTCTGCCTCAGATTCTGTTAAATTGTCAGTTGATACATTATTTCTATGCACTACATCTAACACGGTTAGCTTTTTTACTTTTTTCTATTCACTGAAATTTTTTATGCACCACAAGATATCCACTTTTAATAGCATTATCGGTTAATTTCTTTTTGGTACCAAGAGTTTTTCTATAGGAAACAAGATATCCATATTTAGTAGTACTATGTAAAACGGCTAAAATTTTATGGAAAACGGTAGCACTATGTCTAACCGCGAAAATTTGGAAAGGAGAAGTCTAAACCCCCTAAGTTTTTTATTTGGTAGAAAATTTGATTTCTCACATAGTTCAAGTTTCAATTTTGAAGGTATAGTCTCTCCACTTCTATGCAGTTTCAAAGGTATAGTTCCTCCACTTCTAGGGGTTTAGAGGTTCTCTAAAGCTACCTAAAACTTCTAAAACTCCTTTTGAAGGAAACTTATTTTCACTTATATGGTGATTTAGAAGTTCGATGTAACTTATTTTCACTTATTTTCCTAGACTTGCTTTCATCACATAAACTTATATTATCTACACACAACTTTCTCTCATTTTTTAAAACATATCAAAATTCTCTTTGCTTTCATCAGCGTTGGGGTATGCTAGTTTTATGTGTAAATGGTATTTCAATAAAAGAAAAGGGGGAAGCTAGGCCGTTATTTAGGGACAGGCATAAATCTGTGTTTGGCTACACCTAGTCGTTGTCCTCCTTCTGATTCCTTAAATAAATAGAAAAGACCCTCTAAATGCTACAGGGAAATTATAGATACAACTGGTACACCATAGGTTAAGACAACTTGAAGAGAATAAACGGGCTCTCCTACCCTATAAAGTGAACACGCTCGCCTAAAGGGAAAAGCACCTTTATTTATTTGTGGCGTAAGATCCAATTTAAGCAGCATGAGTACCGACAAGTGCCATTATAGATCCACCAGTAGTAGACCCAATTTTTGATCTAGTAGACCTTCATTAAGATAAATATCCAGGTTCCCAAAAGCAATCATAGCATAGGAGCTATAATTAATTTATTAAACTAGTAGCTTACCTATTGCCATCTATGCTCAGCCTCCAGGGAAAATAGGCTTCGCCTGCGACTTAGGGTTCTTATTTATCCCGTGGTCCTTGTGCTTATCAATAGTTTCTTCATTGGCCCTATTGGTTCGTGGAAATGGTAGAATGATGGGATTGAAATGGTAGAAATGGTAGAAATGGTAGAATGATGGGGTTCAAATTGTATCCAATTCGTTACCAATCTTTACCTTGGCACCTTCAGAACTTTTATAACCTTCAGCCAGGCGCATTGAGGATGATCAAAATTGATGGGATCTTATGGGCAAGGTCCTTCCCCTCCTATTTGAAGGTAATAATGTACATTATTTTTTAGCAATGCGGTGGAGGAAAGCTAGCTATCTATTTTTTAAACATAGATAAATTAACATTACTTGTTGCCGTAATAAAAGTAATTGGAAAGAAGTGTTTATACAATGTATATTTACTTATCTTATTTCAGTAACTAACCAAGAAAATAAGTAATAAGGCCATGAAAAACCAGAACTCTATAAAAGCAGAATCTCTCTCTCTCTCTCTCTCTCTCTCTCTCTCTATATATATATATATATATAACTTAACCTCCTCAATATAAATATATATAATAGTTCACTTGCTATTTGAGTACAACTTCACAGTCCCTTAGCCTCTTCACTTCCTTAACAACTCATTCTCCATCTAAATTATTAGGTCAAAAAATGAAACATGAATACAAAAAACCAGTCTAAAACATTTTAAAGAGAAAAATGCTACCAAATGCTATATTAGTAATACTCATATTGTAAGGCTACCAAATGCTAAATTAGTAATATTGTAGATGCACTGGGTGCAGGAGAAGTGGCAACCATTCTTTAATTCTATGGGAAAACATGACCATTAGTTATGAGGCTTGGTACCATAACACCCATACCATCAAATAAAGTGATATCCATTGCTAGCTTTGAAGTTGGCTCCTTGGTGTTCATAGATTTAAAGTGTTCAATGACCAATTAGAAGTTGCCATAATGTCTTAGTTTTATTTTATTATGTAATTAAAAAAATTTATTAATCGTATATATGTTATCTTAATTTTTTGTTTCATGGCAATTCTAGTCCATCATACTTCATAGTTATTACTTAGTATAAGATTGTCATGTTAAAATGTTATATATATATATATATATATAATTTGTTAAAAATGAATTTTACATATTTTAATTCAAAATCCTTTAATGATAATTTTAGTCCTATAAATATATTACATTAAAATTTAATTTTAGTTTTTGTTATTATAATTGTTAATAATAAATAAAATATATTTATCATTAGATTTGTGTTATTAGAATTGTTTACAGATTTATGTTTTGTCTTTAAGGTTCTCGATCTCATGAAAAGAATACCTTAATAATATATTCAATCACCATTTATTCTAGACTATATGGGTTAGATTTCTTTTGTTTTATTCAAACTCCCTCACTTGGTAGGAGTGGGATTTGGTATGATAAACCATGACCTAGAGGCATCTATTCCCCACTTAAAATCAAGTGGGGATGGCACCCAACCTAGAGTACACCAACAATCAACTTAGTCATATTTGGGGTGTCTCCTCCCAACTAGTTCAACCCTAAGAAGAATTGAACCAAAATCATCTTGTTGATAAAACCCATACCTTAATGGAATGCAATCTAATAAGAATTGACATTAATAGATTTATGTTATTTTAATTATTAATATTTAATACAAATATCCTATGCACCCAATAGAACCAATCTTTTTGGGTATTAATAATTAATAAAAATATTTTATTATTAATTAATTTATATTTCATAGCTAAATATAACAAAAACATAAAAAAGATTATTATATAACATAGTGTTTCGTAGTTTTAATTCATAAAACTAAGACTCACTATTATATTATATAATATGATGTTTTTTAAAATAATTACAGTTTCATTAAAAAAACACACATCATACATGGTTATTGTATATAATAAAACTAAGAATCATTATTATATTATATAATATGATGTTTCTTTTTTGAAATATTTACAGTTTTATTATAAAAAAAACAGGCATGATACATTGTTATTGTAAAACAATAATATTTTTTTTTAAATAAGATGGTGTATATGTTTTTTAAATATTTTAAAAACAACCAATGAGTTATAGTGATATTTACATTAAAAATATAAATTATAATAACGGTTACTCAATATTAAATATTTTAAGTATTAAAAAAATAGACTCTAATTTGAATAGCACACACAAAAAAAAACTTCTTTTATATTTGCAAACCAGAAAGGTTTTTATGTACACACCTCTTTTAGAACATTTTCTTATTTTAAGTTGTTGTAAATACACTATGCTTTAAAGGCATTAGATTTTAGGTTTTATCTTGCATAATTCACTTTACTTCAATTCAATATTGATAAAAAAAAGTTCTAAAATTTTGTTAGATACTTGTTATTAAATAGATATTTGATTAAGTGTATAAGTTTTAATTATTTAAGATATTTGAAATTAAAATGAAATAACAATACTATTTAATTTCACAATTAATAAAAAAAATGGTCGAGTATAGATTAGAATGATGGTATCTACCTCATTCACATTATTTATTAGGAATATGGATTATCATAATTTATCTTAAATTCAACATAGACTTATTATTGGTGGTTTTATACAAAGTAATATTAGCGTTAGATGATGTATTAAAATTTTGGTTAACTCTATAAGATATTCATGTAAACCTTGTAGCTGGCTATGGTGAATATTTACTTTATTGAAGATTTGTAAGAATGTTTTTTTTAATTTGTTGGAAATATAGTGCAAGTTAACATTTTTATTTTTTTATGAGTCTAGCTTCTATTAAAAATACAAATTATTATTTATAATTTAATGATTATGGATCAATGCTTTCATTGAAGACATTGGATATATTAATGTCTTTCTCTTAGTGCACTTCATGTTCTAAACGAGATAGATTAGATTATTATTTATATCTATGAAAACAAATAAAAACTGAAAAGCCTCTTCCATTAGGAAAATATATTTATGTTTTCAATGATGTAAGCTCGAATACTTTTGAAATATATTAAAAATATTGAGGAGACGAATGTTTCCATGTTAATTTTGTTGGAAAGTGTTTATCTATAGAATATAAAAATAATTTATGGATCATAGTGACAAAAATTTGCATATTTTAAATAAGTTTTATTGAAAAGTTATTTGTTCCCCATTTAAAATGAAAGATTAGTAATTAAATGTTTGGAAATGGATTATTTTCTTCCTCTTTAAAACATAAAGATGATTGAGACTCTATGTTTATGAAATGACTTCCATTATTTGGCCTATGTGGCATGTACGATTTTTAGAAATAATTTAGGTAAATTTTTAATACATTCAAAAATTAGTAGTTATAATTTTTTTTTGTTGGATTTTTATTATTGTTATGATTCTAAATTTTTAATTTAATTGTTTTTCAGATCTTCTATAAAACTTTATTAATATTTAGAATACACCAGTTCCACTTTCAGCACAAGGTATGCCATATTTTATTTACATTAAAAGTTCATACCGATATATATATAATTCATATTGATGTGATGATTATTTAAAGATTTACTATATGTTAGTTCTTTCATTTTTCAAGTCATTCATAGTAATGACTATTACAATATTGTTTAGTAAATGTTTAAAATTGAAATTATCACATTAATATTGTTGTTTTAACTTGTATTGATCTTGATGATATATTGATTTGATGATTTCTTATGTTCTAATTTATATCATTTTTTTTTCATTCTTTACAATGCTATTGTCATCGTTTTTATACAATTTCCTTCACTTTTTAATTCATATTGATGTTAATGATTATTTCAATATTGGTTTCTCATTTTTACTAATTTTATAATTCATTTCAATGTTGATGTTAAAACTCATTGTGATGTGATCATTATGTTAAAAAAAAATCATTAAATTATGAAATTATCATATTAATATTGATGTTATAACTTATATTGATCTTGATAATTATTCCAATTAGTTTTTTTATTTTTATTTTGGATTCCTTAATTTTTATGATTGTATTGTCATAACTTATATACAATCTCTTTTATTTATTTAATTCATATTGATGTTAATGATTATTTCAATTTTTTAACTCTTTTTTTTCGAAATTTTATAATTTATGTCAATGCCAATGTTATAATTCATATTAATGTGATGATTATTTCAACATATTTTTCTTTAAAATTCAAATTATCATATTATTATTGATGTTACAAGTTATGTTGGTTTTCATGATTATTTCAAGGTTTATTTTTTCTCATTATTTAAGGTGTGATTGTATACTTATTTCAAGTTTTGTGGTATCCAATCTCTTACTTTTTTTTAATTCATATTGATGTTAATCATTATGGTGATATTAGCATAACTTATCTACAATCTCTTTCATCTTTTAATTCATATCGATGTTAATGACTATATCAATAATTATTTTTGCATTTGATAGAAATGTTTTAATTCGTATCAATGTTGATGTTATAACACATTGCTTTCAGGAGTTTTTCAAGTGTTTTTTTTGTTAAACTATGAAACTATCATATTAATTTTGATGTTATAACTCATCTATCAGGATGATTATTTCAATGAGATTATTTTCTCATTATCGTAACTTATATTCAATATCATTCCATTTTTAATTCATATTGATGCCAATAATTAATTCAATATTTTTTCTCTTCATTAGAAATGTTATAATTCGTGTCTATGTTTACATTATAGCTCATATGGATGTGATTTTTCATTAAAATATAAATCATCATATTAATATTGATGTTATAACTCATATTGTTCTTGATGATTATTTCAAGGTTTTGCTTTCCTTATGGCGGTATTGTTATAATTTATATATAATCTCTTTCATTTTTCATTCATATTGATGGTAATGATTATTTCAATATTCACTTTTCTCACTTCTTCTTAGTATAGGCGTGATTCATATTAATGTTCATGTTTTAACTCATATTGATGTTGATGATTATTGCAATATTTTTTTTTCATTACTTGTAGTTGTAATGCCATACACAAGCTCTTTCATTTTTTTCATTCATCTTAGTATATTTTTTCATTCTTCATGTAGTATTGTGATTTAGATTTTATATCGATATTGATTATTATTGTGTAATATATATTCAATACTTAAATGGGTGAGATATGTTTTGATGTCAAAAGTCAAGGGTCATGTGCTTTCATCTATCGGTGAGGCCCCCCTTGCACATCCATCGTTGGATGTTAGACTGACAAAGGAGATATCAATGATCTCAACAAACCAATACTAAATTAAATAACATATATATTTTAGTTTTCTATTATTATATTTAAAATATATAATAATACATGTCTTAGATTCTATAATACCATTATAAAACTAACAATGTATACTCTATTTAAAACAATTATCATTTTACAATAAAAATATTCGAGTGTGTATATACAATAAATACATTACTATGTAATGTACATTGTGTAAAAGTAATAGCACTAATATATTTATTGTATAGTAATTCTCGTTTTAAAAAAAGTGTACTGTATTAGTTTTTTAATGGTAATATAGAATTCAAATTTTGTATTATTATATGTTTTATACATATTAATACACTTTAGAATAAGATATCAACTTACAATCTTTGTTTTTGTTTCAGATAACATCACTCAGATGGAAAAACCTAAGTCAAATGTTACAATTGGAATAAGACATTTAGTTGATGAACCACGTCTTAGAAGACATTTTCAAATTCATGTTATTCATGCTCATCGAGGAAAATTATCTAACCAAGAGTTGAAGGAAGAAATTGCCAAAAAGTTCAATGTTGTCAATCACCAAACAATTTTTGTTTTTGGTTTTCGTACATATGGTCATAGATCTTCAGGTCTTGGCGTGGTTTATGACAAGTTGGAGGATGCCCTCAAATATGAGCCAACCCGTAGATTGGCTAAAAATGGCCTCCATGGCATTGAAAACAAAAGCATAAAGGATAGTAAACTTAGGTGCATGAAAATTAGGGGTGTGAAAAATAGGAAGAAATAGATGTAGTTTCAATCCAATCAAACATAGGTGCAATAAAATTAGGGGTGTAAAAGACTAAAGGATAGTAAACATATGTGCAATTAAATTAGGGATGTGAAAAATAGGAAGAAATAGATGTAATTTCTACCCGATGAGCAACATGTTTATTGTGATAGATCCTAGACATTCATATAGTAGATTCTATTTTTAAGCGTACTTATGAAATACACTTTTGACTATTTTGCTATATACAATCACTAATTTGATATTATCATTAATATACTCATTTTTCGTGAAATTTGTTCAAGGTTCTTTATCTGGTTCCCCTGCCTTTTTCCTAAAAGAGAATGAATCATAAGCAAATGGTTGTAATACAGTTATGTCATGTATGTCAAAGTAAAAAAGCTGTGAAGACTCCTCATTTCTCATAAACACATTTGCATAACTTATTTTCCAATTGTAGGAGGACGCAACTTATAAGGTGGTAAAAGGTGATGAAGGTCGTAACTACTTCTACTGTTTGACCCTTGAATGTAATGGTCTACGCCGCAGTAGGTGTCATGATTTTAACAACCACAGGATAAAGGTCCATTCATGGGATCCAATAACATTACGCGTTGGTGCACCACTGGGACCAAATTATAGAGTTAGATCTCAGTCATTTTTAAAAAAAGAACGAGATCGAAAAAATTACAATATAGAATACCAAGTGAAGAAGAAGAGAAATAGAACAGAGAATGTTGCAATTTGAGCTGAGATTAGAAAGGAGGTACAAATAATTCTACATCACTTTATTTTATTTTTTCACTACCTCATTTATGAGATAATCTATATGTGTGTTTTACAAGCAGAGTGTGAAATCTGTGCAAGACCTGAGTATTGAATCCTTGGGTCGAATAAAAGAACGTGTTTCTATTTTTTATGCTCAATCGATGGATTTAAGAGAGAAGATCAAGAATGATTTACATAAAAAGATAATAAAAGAGAAGAATTGGAATATGCTCCATGCAATGTTCAATGAGTCCCCTCTTGTAAG
This sequence comes from Pseudotsuga menziesii, assembly GCA_001517045.1. Taxonomy (NCBI): domain Eukaryota; kingdom Viridiplantae; phylum Streptophyta; class Pinopsida; order Pinales; family Pinaceae; genus Pseudotsuga; species Pseudotsuga menziesii. The sequence goes on from LPNX010439999.1 coordinate 109,209, forward strand.
ATTGTAGTCACTCTTGTTTAGAATTTTTTAATCATAGATCATTAATATATCGTTTATTGTTCAAGGAATTAACATTATATTTACATGATTTCCTTATAACAAAGGAATGAAGAAAATTGTTCCCAACCAAGGGAAAAAGTTGTATCCTCCAGTGAAGGGATTGAGAGGGTGACAAATTCCATCAATGTAGAGGGAACATCCTCGATGAATTCAGCTGAAAAAATCATAGATACATTTTTAGATAATTTGTCAGAAATGGGGGCACGTGATAACAGTGGAGGAGAACAAATGAGGGGTTCTGAACCATTTGTGGATGAAGTACATATTTCCGTTCCCGAGGACTCAATCCATGTTGTTGATAGTATGGGTTCATTTGGAAAAGATAATGGTTTTGTTATAGAGAGTGCATTAGAGGAGATGTCTCATTCATGTGGTGGGGCTTCTTCGATTCCTGTATATGATAAGACACCAACCAACTCTGCCAATGAACACATGGTTCAATTTGAACCTCTACTTGGGATGCCTTTTCAGCTCTCTTCTGAGCGTAGTTCTATGCCAGTATTTGATATGACACCAAAGGATGATCATACCGTATTTGATATGACACCAAAGGATATAATCCCAAAATATGTTCTCGCAAATAATAACATGGGAATAGAACTTAGAGAAGAAGTAACGGCTGGTGTGAACAATAACGCAAGCATTGAAGGAGCTAATTTTCATCCTGTCGTAGACACTAATCCAAAATTTCATCAAAAGGGACACAAAAGGACATTTCTTACCCCAGAGGAAGCAAAAAATCAAGGATCGAAATACTTACACCCTTCTTTCTACTCGCAATCTATTGCACGCACAAAGAAGCCACGCATTTGTGTCATCAACAAAAAATGATCTTATTGCACACACCCAAAAACTATACACTTTTTCTATGAACAAAAGTTAATGTTCAATGCGACATTGAAATTTTGATTTAAATGTAATGTTCAATATAACATTGAATTTTTGGGAAAGTAAAAACTATCTTGTTATTGTATATTTCATGGATTTTATTAAAAAAATTCAAAATATTAGTGGCGTGACTTTTTCAAATCATTACATGACATTGACTGCTCATTTTAACTTTTGTTTTGTTATGGATGAACCTTGCATTTATTTTTATTGTCATGTTAGTTTTAAACATTGCATTTATCAATACAGTTTAATATTTCTTTGAAATATTGTAAGTACATGAATTTTATAAATCAACTCCAAATTAATAGTATTAGTTGTTTCAATTTATTGTTTTACTATTTTTAAACCTTCCATTTAACTATATGGTTTTACAACTTTTTTTTTAAGATTATTGAAACATGGATTTTATAAATAAATTTCATTTACTATTGAGAAGTCTCTATATTTGCATACTTATAATTTGTGATATGTTTCTCCTATGATCATAAAAATAGTATATTTGTTAAATATGTTCTCATATCTTCTTATGAGGTATAGGATTTTAAATGTATTTGATTAGTTTTATAAAACATATTTCATTTTTATGCAACTTGTATAGATATGGTAAAAAAGGGAAAGTGGGAAGAAATTTTGGAGTTGGAGGTTGAAGACCCCGAGGATATGATTATATTTTCAGTTGAAGATTTGATGTGGACACAAGTTTATGGGGACCAAGTTGCAGTTATTCCGTATTCACGATTTCAGGATTTTATAAGCGGAGAGGAATCAAATCCAAATGCCCCAACTCATTTTGTTGTTAATAAAGAACGAATAAGAGATGTGGAGGATATCACCCGTTCACGCATTGATACATATTTGGAATATGCTGTGTGAGTCAAAATTTGTTCAATCTGTTTATAAACCTATAATTCAAGGTCAATTTGCAAAACATGTGACAATATTATGCCTAAATTGTTGTGATTATTTGTGTTTAGTTATTGGTGTGCATATGGTCCAGAATCCAAGCATAGAGTTACAAACGATAACAAGACAACGAGTGTACAAACCACTACCAAGAAAAAACGCAGTCCACGTGAGAGCATTAAAGTTGGTTGCAATTGCCATTTCATTATGCGACGGCTTTTCCAAAGGCCAGAAGATGCCATTATAACATACACTCATTGTAGGCATGTTGATACTTATGGCATTGTTTGCCATGGAGAGAATGCGATCAGGAAGCCTAAAACATTTAACTTTGCACCACATTTGTCATCAGATATTAGAGTCAATGTCGAACAAATGATTAAAGATGGTTTCAACATTTCAATGGTTTGGGATAAATTTCTATCTTATGTAGAGCACAAATCTGGTGAGTTGTTTACAGGGGTGACTCGAGATACCTTGATGACAAGGCAAGACATATTTACCACAATATAAGGAGGAAAGAATATGTGAAGGATGATAGAGATCCAGTTAGTGTTGACTATTGGTACAACCAATTTCCAGATAAATTTTTCTACTACAAAAAGCAAGATATAGTGCAAGGAATTCCATTCATTATTGGTATACAAACAGGTTGGATGTGTTCCATGATGGTGAGGCATTCACACAATGATATTATTTCAATGGATTCCACATTTAGCACAAATATGTATGGGGTACGTTAATATTTATTATAGCTCTCATTTCTTTTCACTTTTTAAATTTAATTATTTTATTGAATATATAATTCCAATTGAGTTCTTTGAATGCAGTACCAACTATATACATTGATGGTATTCGACAAACATCGTAATGGTGTCCCAATAGCATGGGTGATTTCATCACGAAACACCACTGGAGATCTCAGTAACTGGTTGTCATCACTATTTATTGCTGGATTGAAAGAACATTCAAATTGGATTGTTCGAGCCTTTATCACAGATGATGACGTTGCTGAGATTGAAGCGTTAAGGTGACATTATTTTTAAGAGGCATTAAAAAAAATATTACATTAAAATATATAACTTATACCCTTATTTTGTAATTCCATTTTAGGAGGGTAACCAATTCCACCATATTATTGTATGTTTGGCATGTGCATCGAGCATGGCTAAAGAACATCCAAAATAAAGTTCATGGAAGAGAAAAGAAAGCACAAATTTATCATGCTCTTGGAGAAATTATGCACTCTTGCCATGATGATGAATCTGTGCAAGATGTAGTTAAAAGGATGCTTGAAAATTTCCAAGATCAAAAGAAATTTATAAATTATTTCCAAAAAACTTGGTTAGCAAATAATAAAATCCGTAAGTGATTCATAGTGTCCATGTATTTATATATTCTATGATCTCATGCATTCACACATTTTTTTGTTTGCTGACATTTTTTTTTCTTTAGATATGTGGGCAAAGGCTTATCGCAAATTTCCTCATTCTAATCAAGATACAAACAACGCAATAGATTCCTATCATGGGTTCATAAAAAGGAGGTACATATATGAGGAGAACAATGCACACAATCATCGGGTTGACTGGTTAATCTATGTATTGTTAACGAAAGTTGAACCACATTACATTCATAATCAATGATTGAAAGAAGTCGAGGTTACAAGGCCAAAAAAATCTAAGAAACAATTAATTCTATCAAGGTATAGAGCAACTCAAATACCAGATGAAGATTGCATGCATTACAAAAATAAAACAGATCATTTTCTCGTTCATAGCCAAAATGAGGGTACCCATGATACCTGGTATCATGTCATATATACAGGATCAGAGTTTAATTTTTGTACATGTGATTGGGCATTGAATGGAAATGTATGTAAACATATATTAAAGGTTGAGATGTTGGTAAGTAAAGATGGTGAAGGAATTGAGGTATTACCAAATGCTTCCAATCCAATTCTTGAGTCACCTAGACCATTAGTTGACTTAAATGACAATATTCCTTTCAACCCTTTATTGGAACTCCAAAAACAAAAACCTTCTGAAGATATAATGTTTCCTCCATGCATTGATTCTTCTAAAGATTTAGAGAATTTGTCAGATCCGATTCATCGTGCCACTGCAGGGTTGGACCATTTAGTGTCTGAAGATAACGAATTGGAAATTCTTATGTTAGAAAATAAGCAATATGGGAGGGCTATATTAGATAACCCAGGTACAATTTTGGAGCAAGCACGTGCACTTAACAATGGCCTTAAGAACTTATTCAACAATTTAGATCAGGAGTTCAAAACAAAGTTTATAAATACAGTATCTCCATCCAAGATCAATACAAAGAGGCAACATAGTTTTTTGAGCCCAATTAGAAAAAAGAAAATCTGCAGTGGTGAGTCACATTCAACCAAGGATATGCGACAATTCCAAAGGGTTGGACGAGCTCGTGCAAAAAAGAAAACAGGTATTTCAATTTGATATTTTAATTTACTTTACGTGAGATTGTAAGTTATATTAGTATTATTTTATCTAGATTGTTGACTTGAATGTAACAATAATAGTATTTTATCCATTGTTGTTATGTAGTCGAGAAGTCCACATCGCATGACATGAGACCTCTTGATGTTCGACATTGTCGAATTTGATTATTTTCTAACGATAGTGTTAAGGATAACACAGGTATTTTATATTAGAAAAAATGTAAACACATGCAAGTTATGGAATTAGTTGTTGTTTATGAAATGTAGTTCTATAATCAAAACATTGCTAAAGGTTATTAAATGGTGTATAATGTTGCATCAAGGAAATGATCTAGTGAAAGAGGTGGACTCAAACATGCCTACAAGACCATTGATTCCAGATTTGAATTTATGAGGTATATTGATTCCAGATTTGAATTTATAGCTCGTTTATTATTCCAATTTGTCAAGGCTATATAACTTTTAGGAAAAATTTAAAGTAGGGTTTTCACTTCTAATTTCAATGTGTAGTTGTTTGTTAAAGCATATTTAAATTGGGAAAATAGAAACTTTTCTAGTTATGGATTCTATCTTTGATCTCATATATTTGTTGCTTGTGACAGGGGTGTATTAGTTGCCATATTAGCTCGGGTCTTCCAAAAGAGACGCAACTAGAGACTTCAATAAGAGAGAGAGAATCCCGTGGCCACTTTAATGATGTGAAAAAATGTTTTTCAATAGTCAAAAATATTTCAAATCTATTATTACATAGAGTATAAAAAAATCTATAAGTAATGATCAACACCTCGATTTTTGATAAATTTCAAAGTTTGGTCATTTATATTTTTTGCATATTTAGATGCTTTGTCATTTAACAATTAGAGACAAGAAAGTAAATTATGTTAGAAAGTGTTTTAGAGTTTATACAGAGTTTATGTGGGTCATTTAAGTGGTTTGATATTGCTCATATATGATGTTTTTTGAGAAACAAAGTTATGAAATAAATGTATCAATTTTTATGATGTGATGGTTAGTTGGAAACTTATGAAATCATAGAATTGGACCTTTTTTGTTTTAAAGATATTTTTTAGATACATATAATTGATTTTATTTATTTATTTATGTTAAATTGCAATTGATCAAACTTAACCAACATATAATTCAAGTATCAAGTATTATTCATTCTAAATCAAGCTCCTATTTATAGTTATTAATTAACACAATCAACTTATAGTTCAAATTTCAATATTTGCTTCTAAACATAGTCAACAACTTATTTTCTTTACATAAAACTAGCCTTTACACTTGTAAACAAGGTAAATCTTAGAAGGGAAATCTTCAAGTTACCCAAAATAACAAGAAAGAAAATTGACATAATATAATAAGAGTTTTACATATTGGTGAACCCATTTCTACATTAGAATTGTTCCATTGATAGTGCTCATGGTTCCACCAACAATGCATACAGTTCCATAGCTAGAGCTCATGGTTCCACCAATAATGCTTCTGTTAATAGTGTTCATGGTTGCACCAATAATGCTCATGGTTCCACCAACAATGTTCATGGTTCACGGTTCCATAAAAATTGTCCATGGTATCATTTACATTCTTCATGGTTCCACCTCTAAAAATTTCATTTACCATGAATTTTGTTCAAGGTCCCTTGCATGGTTCCACCACCAACGCTCATGGTTCCACCAACAATGCTCATGGATCCATTAATAGTGCTCATTTTTCCACTAATATGCAAGATTACACCAAATATGTACATGGTTCTACCAACAATGCTCATGGTTCCACTAATAATGTTCAGGGTTCCACCAACAATGCTCATGGTTCCATATCTAGAGCTCATGGTTCAACCAACAATGCTCATGGATCCATTAATAGTGCTCATGGTTCCACTAATAATGTTCAGGGTTCCACCAACAATGCTCATGGTTCCACCAACAATGCTCATGGATCCATTAATAGTGCTCATGGTTCCACTAATAATGTTCAGGGTTCCACCAACAATGCTCATGGTTCCATAGCTATAGTTCATGGTTCCTCCAACAATGCTCATGGTTCCATAGCTATAGCTCATGGTTCCACCAACATTGCTCATGGTTCCATCAATAATACTAATGGTTCCACCAAAATTCTATAAATAATGATTAACACCTTGATTTTTTGTTAATGACTAGCCATTTATATTCATGCCTTTACACTTGTAAACAAGGTAAATCTTAGAAGGAGAATCTTCATGGGTACTTATATTCATGCCTTTACACTTGTAAACAAGGTAAATCTTCAAGGTACCCAAAATAACAAGAGGGAAAATTGACATAATATAATAAGAGTTTTACATATTCGTGAACTCATTTCCGCATTAAAATTGTTCCATTAATAATGCTCATGCTTCCACCAATAATGCATGTGGTTCCATAGCTAGATCTCATGGTTCCACCAATAGTGCTCATGGTCCACTAACAATGCTCATGGTTCCATAGCTAGAGCTCATGGTTCCACTAATAGTGCTCTTGGTTCCACCAAAAATTCTTATGGTTCCATCAACAATACTCATGGTTCCATAAATAGAGCTCATGGTTCCACCAACAATGTTCATGGTTCACAGTTCCATTAAATTGTCCATGGTTCCATTTACATTCTTCATGGTTCCACCTCTAAAAATATCATTTACCATGAATTTTGGAACCATGAGCTCTAGTTATGGAACCATGAGCATTATTGGTGGAACCATGAGCTCTAACTATGGAACCACCATGAGCATTATTGCTGGAACCATGAGCATTATTAGTGGAACCATGAGCATTGTTGGTAAAACCATGAGAGGGATATATTATATAACCTGGATGCATAATTTTGGACCGTGAACCATTTGGTGAATAACGCAAACATGGTCACGGGGTGGTGGAATCATGAATAATGCATATGGAACCTTGAACAAAGTTAGAGTTGATGAAATCATGAACATATTTGGTGGTAGAATCTTACACAATTGGTGGTTGAAACTCCAGCAAAGTTAATGTCTATTAACATTGTTAGTGGAACCTTGAGCTCTATGTATGGAACCATGAGCATTGTTGGTGGAACCATGAGATCTGATTATGGAACCATGAGCACTATTGGTGAAACCATGAGCATTGTTGGTGGAACAAAGAGCTTTATTTATGGAACCATGAGCTCTATTTATGGAACCATGAGCATTGTTGTCGGATCTATGAGCTCTATTTATGGAACCTTGAGCATTGTTGATGCAACCATGACACTTACTACCCTAAAATCATGCAACATGTTCTGTGTTGATGAAATCATGAACATATTTGGTGGAAGAATATTGGACACTAGGCAGTTGAATCTTGAACAAAGTTAATGGAACCATGAGCATTGTTGTTCGAACCATGAGCTCTATTTCTGGAACCATGAGCATTGTTGGTGGAAAATTTTGTTTTCTTGTCCATGGTTATTTTTTTGCACGAGCTCGTCCAATCCTTTGGAATTGTTGCATATCCTTGGTTGAATGTGACTCACCAGTGCATCTGTTTTTTAGTAAATTGGGTTCAAAAAACTATGTTACCTCTTTGTATTGATCTTAGATGGAGATACAATATTTATAAACTCTGTTTTGAACTCTTGATCTAAATTGTTGAATAAGTTCTAAAGGCAATTCTTAAATGCACATGCTCACTCCAAAATTGTGCATGGGTTATATATTATATCCCTCTCATGGTTCTACCAACAATGCTCATGGTTCCACTAATAATGCTCATGGTTCCACCAACAATGCTCATGGTGGTTTCATAGTTAGAGCTCATGGTTCCACCAATAATGCTCATGGTGGTTTCATAGTTAGAGCTCATGGTTCCACTAACATTCCTTGTGGTTCCACCAACAATGCTCATGGTTTCACCAATAATGATCATGGTTCCATTGCTAGAGCTCATGGTTCCACTAACAATGCATCCATCACTGACGCTCATGGTTCCACCAACAATGCTCATGGTTCCAAAATAATGCTCATGGTTCCACCAACAATGCTCATGGTTCCACCTACAATGCTCATGGTTCCATAAATATAGCTCATGGTTTCATAACTAAGCTCTTGGTTCCACCAATAGTGGTCATGGTTCCACCAACATTGCTCATGGTTCCATCAATAATGCTCATGGTTCCATCAACCATGGGCATTATTGGTGGAACCATGAGCATTATTGGTGGAACCAAGAGATATGTTTATGGAACCATGAACTCTAGCATTGTTGGTGGAACCATGCGCTCTAGCTATGGAACCATGAGCATTGTTGGTGGAACCATGAGGATAATATTATATAAGTAAAAAATATTATTTAGAAAATAGTTTTAATCAAATATTTATATTAAATCCATATTTATATTTATAAAAGTGTTGATGGTAGAAACATGAGCTCTATTTATGGAACCATGAGCATCAGTGGTGGAACAATGAGTAATGGTCCCAAGGTGGTGGAAACTGAGTGGAAACATGCAAGGAACCTTGAACCAAATTCATGGTAAATGAGTATTTTAGGGGTGGAACCATGAATAATGTAAATGGAATTATGGACAATTTTGATGGAACCATGAACAAAGCAGGTGGAACCATGTAAAATGCATACAACACCATGTGTAGGAACCTTGAAGAATGTTGGTGGAGCCGTGCATATGATTTGGTGAGTAATAAATACATGTCACGAGGTGGTGGAATCTTGATTAATGCATATGGAACCTTGAACAAAGTTAGTGTTGATGAAACCATGAAAATATTTGGTGTAATCTTACATATTTGTTGGTTGAATCTCCAAAACAGATAATGGATCCATGAACATTGTTGGTGGAACCAAGAGCACTATTAGTGGAACCATGAGTTCTAGCTATGGAACCATGAGCAGTGTTGGAACCATGAGTAATGGTCACAAGGTGGTGGAACCATGCAAGGAACCTTGAACAAAATTCATGGTAAATGAGCATTTTAGGGGTGGAACCATGAAGAATGTAATTGCAACCGTGGTCAATTTTGATGGAACTGTGAACAATGCAGGTGGAACCATGTGCATTTAAGGACCATGAATATCATAAGAATTATCTATGGACCATGAACCATTTGGTGAGCAACACATACATGGTCACGAGATATTTTTACATTAGCATTGTTGGTGGAACCATCTATTTATGGAACCATGAGGATGAATGGTGGAACCATGAGCATTGTTGGTGGAGCCAAGAGCTCTGTTTATGGAATCGTGAACTCTATTTATGGACCATGAGCAATGATAGTAGAACCATGTGCTCTATTTATGGAACCATGAGCATTGGAGGTGGAACCATGAGTAATGTTTTTAAGGTAGTGGAACCATGCAAGGAACCTTAAACTAAATTCATGGAAAATGAGCATTTTAGGGGTGGAACCATGAAGAATGTAAATGGAACCATGGATAATTTTGATGGAACTATTAACAATGCGAGAGGAACCATGTGCATTTAAGGATTGTGAATATCATTTAAGCATTATTTATGGACTAGGAATCATTTGGTTAATACCACATACATGGTCACAAGATGGTGGATTCCTGAATAATGCATACATAACCTTGAAAAAAAAACATGGACATATTTAGTGGCAAAATTTTGCACATTTAGTGGTTGAATCTCAAGCGAAGCTAATCGATCCATGAACATTGTTGGTGGAACAATGAGATCTATTTATGGAACCATGAGAATTAATGGTGGAACCATGAGCTCTATTTATGGAATCATTAACATTATTGGTGGAACCACGAGCATTGTTGGTGGAACCATGAGCTCTATTTATGGAACCATGAACGTTGTTGATGGAACTATGAGCATTGACGGAACTATGAGCATTGATGGAACCATGAGCATCAATGGTGGAACCATGAGCTCTAGTTATGGAACCATGAGCATTGTTGGTGGAACCATGAGCTCTACTTATGGAACCATGAGCATACTTGATGGAACCATGAGTAATGGGAAATGTGTTTGTGTATTGTCTAAGAAATCACAAATATTGTTCACTAAGTTACAGGGGATCACTATTGGTTCGTTAGACAATCGTGGCGAAGGAATGTGATATTTTCATTTAGGTTAATGACGACAATGCACTTCAGATTACAGAGTTGATTATCATGCTTTTTAAATTCTATAAGCTGGTGGACAGTGTACTTCCATATAAATCTTTTATGATAATATAATGTGATGCTTCCATAAATAGAGCTCATGGTTCAACCAATAGTTCTCATGGTTCCACCACCTTGAACAAAATTAGTGTTGATGAAACCATAAATATATTTGGTGGTAGAATCTTGCATATTTGTTGGTTTAGTCTCCAACCAAGTTAGTGGATCCATGAACATTGTTGGTGGAACCATGATCTATATTTATGGAACCATGGGTATTCTTGGTGGAACCATGAGCATTGATGGGATCTATATTTATGGAACCATGTACATCAGTGGTGTAACCATGAGTAATGTTCATAAGATGGTGGAACCATGAGCATTATCGGTGGAACCATGAGCATTATTGGTGAAACCAAGAGCTCTATCATGGAACCATTAGCTCTATGTACATGGTTCCACCCGCATTGTCCATAGTTCCATCAAAATTCTCCATGGTTACATAAACATTCTGCATGGTCCCACCCCTAAAATGCTCATTTTCAATTAATTGTGTTCAATGTTCCACCATCCTGTGACCATTACTCATGGTTCCAACAATAATGTCCACGATTCCAACTATAATGCCCACAATTCCAACTGTAATGCCCATGATTCCAACAATAATGCCCATCTATGGAACCATGGGCATTATTGGTGGAACCATGAGCATTATTGGTAGAACCAATAGATCTGTGTTTATTGAACTATGAGCTCTATTTATGGAACCATAAGCATTGTTAGTGGAAGCATGAGCATTGTTAGTGGAACCATGAGCATTATTGGTGGAACCATGAGCTCTATTTATGTAACAATGAGCATTGTTGGTAGAACCATGGGCATTAATGGTGGAACCATGGAACCATGAGCATTAATGGTGGAACCATCTGAGAAAAACCTAAGTCAAATGTTACAGTTGGAATAAGACATTTAAGACAATTGAAAAAAATATTGCAATAATGCTCATGGTTCCACCAATAAAGCCCATGGTTGATGGAACCATGAGCATTATTGATGGAACCATGAGTAATGTTGGTGGAACCATGAGGACTATTGGTGGAACCAAGAGCTTAGTTATGAAACCATGAGCTATATTTATGGAACCATGAGCATTGTAGGTTGAACCATGAGCTCTATTTATGGAACCATAAGCATTATTGGTGGAACCAAGAGCTCTAGCTATGGAACTATGAGCATTGTTGGTGCAACCATGAGCATTATTATTAGAAACATGAGCATTGTTGGTGGAACTATGAGCATTATTAGTGGAACCATGACCATTGTTGGTGGAACCATGAGCACTATTAGTGAAACCATGAGCATTGTTGGTGGAACCATGAACATATTTTGTGTAATCTTGCATTTTTTTGGTTGAGTCTCCAAGGAATCAATGGATCCATGAACATTGTTGGTGGAAACATGAACATTTATGGAGCCATGAGCATTATTACTGGAAACACGAGCATTATTGGTGGAACCATGCGCATTTATGGAACCATGAGCATTATTGGTGGAACCACTAGCATTATTGGTGGAACCATGCACATTTATGGAACCATGAGCATTATGAAACCATGCACATTTATTGAAACATGTGCATTATTTATGCAACCATGCACATTTATGGAATCGTGAGCATTTTTGGTGGAACATTGAGCAATATTGGTGGAACCAATAGATTTGTTTATGGAACCATGAGCTCTATTTATGGAACCATGAGCATTGTTAGTGGAACCATGGGATTCATTTGTGGAACCATGAGCTCTATTTATGGAACCATGAGCATTAGTGGTGGAACAATGAGTAATGGTCGCGAGGTGGTGGAACGCAAAGGACTTTGAACAAAATTCATGGTAAAAGAGATTTTTAGAGGTGGAACCATCAAGAATGTAAATGGAATCATGGACAATTTTGATGGAACCATGAGCTCATGGTTCCACCAAAAATGCTCATGGTTCAACTAATATTGCTCATGGTTCCATAGCTAGAGCTCATGGTTCCAATAGTAGTGCTCATGGTTCCACCAACAATGTTCATGGATCCATTAATAATGATCACGATTCCACCAACAATGCCCATGGTTCCACTAATGATGCTTATGGTTCCATAAATAGAGCTCATGATTCCATAAACAAATCTCTTGGTTCCACCAATAATGCTCATGGATCCATTAATAATGCTCATGTTTCCATAGATGTGCATGGTTCCGAACAAACTCGTCATCCCTTGAAGAAATGAAGTGAGACTTATGAATACTACCCAGCATACCCAAAGCCACACAGAACAAATCAAACAACTCCTTGTAGTGCTCCCATCCTGACTTCAAACCACAACAAAAAATGAGAATGACATCCATGAATATCATGTGGGTGATGTAAAGCATGGATGAGAGCTTTAGGCCCGTGATCTTCTTATCATTTTTGTTTTCCCCAATTAACCTACTCAAGCCTTCAATAATAAGAAGAAAAAGGAGCGGTGATAACGGACATCCTTGTCGAAGATCTCTCGAGCAGTTGAAAAACAACAAAGGAGACCCATTTACCAGAGTAGCTATGTTAGCTGAACAGATACGTCCTGTTATCCATCTTGTAACCTCATATATCTAGCATGAGCAATAATTCATGGAATATATCTATCTTTGAGCCCTTCAACACACAGATCTTCTTAATTTTAATCTCCTTGACTCTAGTCTACACTCTTGTTATTGTGTCAAGAGATAACTAGCTTCAAGATGACTTTCCCAACTCCAACACATGAAAAATTGCATTGACTAGATCCAAACATTAGGCCAACTGATGTTCCATGAAATACAATGATGTATGATGCTAAAAGTTATGTTAGGTATAACTCCCGATTGATTATTCTATTCATGGCTAAGCATTCATTTATACATTCATGTGACGGTTTGTTTAACCTTCCGTCCAGCCTTTTCGGCTTCCAACTATTCCTATTTATTTATTTACAATATTATAATCCCTAGCGGATTATATTCTAACAATCCCCCTCTTAATCCGAAGGGGTGTTCGTAAGTCCGAGCATGTTTCTGAACCTTTCAAACGTTTCTCGTCCAAGCACTTTGGTGAAGATGTCTGCAACTTGATCATTTGTGGAACAATGTCGAAGATGGACTGTCTTGGCCTCTACATGATGTCGAATCAAA
>LPNX010440003.1:7058-47699 GCA_001517045.1 Pseudotsuga menziesii
CCCTCCTCCACCCCATCCCTCATCCCTCTCTCCTCCATCCTCCCACCACTCCTCCTCTTCTCTCCCATTCCCTACCTCCTCTTCCCTCCCGCACTACTCCCTCTTCCTTACACCCTCACTCCACCTCCTCCTCCATCCCTCCTCCTCTTCCCTCCCCCACTCCTCCTCCTCCTCCTACTTTCCCCACTCCTCCTCCTCCTCTTCCCTCCCCTACTCCTCCTCCTCCTCCTCCCTCCCCTACTCCTCCTCCTCCATCCCTCCCTCCACCGTCAACCTTCCCTCCACCTCCACGTCCTCCTCTCTCCCCCACCCTCCTTCCTCTCTCCCTGCTTCTCTCTCCCCCACCTTCCTTGTAAATAAATGATGGACACCCATCAATCGCATAGGTGATATCGATGGAAATTGGTTAAGAAGTGGAAAATTTTAATAGATTAGGACTTATATATCTATGTTATAAACAAACAAATTCAAATAACTTCCTTCAATGACACTGGTATAATTTGACAAAATGAAAGCAACCTCCTATTTTTTATGGAGATAGTTTGACCAAATCAAACATATATGGTATTACAAGATACATGTTTTGTATGTCATAATCTCATTTGAATAATTTCTGAAAGGTAACACTAAAAGTGTGGTTCAATTTGTTTTCATGTAAATAACTTCATAAGTGCAATTGCTAAAACAACCTCTTGATTTTAAGAAAATAGCTTCAAAAAATAAAATATATCGTGATTTTACACCTTCTCCCTCCACCTCCTCCCTCCTTATCCTCCTACACCCCATCCTAACCCTCCTCTTCCTCTCTCACTACTCCACCCCCTCATTTCTCCTCCTCCTCCCTCCCTTCCTCTTCTTCTCACCCTCCCCTTCCTCCCTCATTTCCCCCTTCCACCCCCTCATCCATCCCTCCTCCTCCTCCCTCCCTTATTATTCTGATACCCTTCTCCCTCTTCCCTCTCCTCATACTACCAGTCCCCTCCTTTCCTCTTCCCTCTCTCGTTTATCCCATCCTCCCTCTCTCGTCCACTCTACCTGCTCCTCCTCCTCCATCTTTTCTTAACCCTCCCTTCAACTCCTACTCCTTCTCTCTCCCTCCTTAACCCCATCCATCATCCCTCTCTCCTCCATCATCCCACTGCCTCCTCCTCTTCCCTCCCCCGCTCCTCCCTCTCTCCTCCTATTTCCTCCCCCACTCCTCCTCCTCCTCATCCTTTTCACACTCCTCCTCTTTCTCCTCTTCCCTTACCCACTCCTCCTCCTTAATCCATCCCTCCACCTCTGCCTCCTCCTCTCTCCCTCACCCTCCCTCATCTCTCCTTCCTCCATCCCTCTCCCTTCCACTCCTCCTCCTCCTCTTCCTCCACCCCTCTCCCTTCCTCTTCCCCCCTCTCCCTTCCTCCTCCTCCCTCTCTCCTCCACTCTACCTCATGCTCCTCCTCTCTCCCTCCTCCCTCTCTCATCCACCCTCCCTCCACCCTCCTTCTCCTATCTCCAATGCCCTCCCCTCTCCCTCCACTGCTCCCCTTTCTTCTCCCTCTCCTCGACATCCTCCCTACTTTGACTCCTCCTTTCTTCCTCTCCTTTCCTCCACTCTACCTCTCCCTCCTCCCTCCCTCCTCCCTCACCTCTACTCTCCATCTGCCTCCTCCTCCTCCTTTATCCCTTATTCTCCCTCTCCCTCCTCATCCTCTATCCCTTCTCCTCCACTCCTCCCTCATCTCTTCATCATCCTCATCCTCTATCCCTCTCTCATCCACCCTCCCTCCACCCTCCTTCTCCTATATCCAATTCCCTCCCCTCTCCCTCCACTACTCCCCTTTCGTCTCCCTCTCCTCTCCATCCTCCCTACTCTGACTCCTCCTTTCTTCCTCTCCCTCCTCCCTCACCTCTACTCTCCATCTACCTCCTCCTCCTCCTTTATCCCTTATTCTACCTCTCCCTCCTCATCCTCTATCCCTTCTCCTCCATCTCCCTCCTCCTCCTCCTTACTTATCCTCTCCCTCTCCTCCTCTTCCCTCCAAAACTTCTTTCCTCCTATTCTTCATACTCATCCTCCTATCCATACCCCTCCTCCCTCTCTCATCAACCCTCCCTCAACCTCCGCCTCCTCCTCTCTCCCCCACCCTCTCCCTTCCACTCCTCCTCCTCCTCTTCCTCCACCCCTCTCCCTTCCTCTTCCCCCCTCTCCCTTCCTCCTCCTTTGTCTCTCCTCCACTCTACCTCCCACTCCTCCTCTCTCCCTCCTCCACACCTCCCTCCTCCCTCTCTCATCCAACCTCCCTCTTCCCTCCTTCTCCTCTCTCCAACACCCTCCCTCCTCCCCTCTCCCTCCACTTCTCCCCCTTGTTCTCCCTCTCCTCTCTATCCTCCCTACTCCTCCTCCTCCTTTCTTCCTCTCTTTGACTACCCCTTCTTCTCCTTCTCCTCTCCATACTATGTACTGCTCCTCCTCCTTTCTTCCTCTCCCTTCCTCCCCCTCCTCCCTCACCTCTACACTCCCTTTGCCTCCTCCTCCTCTATCCCTTCTCCTCCCTCTCCCTCCTCCTCCTCCTTCTTTATCCTCTCCCTCTCCTCGTCCTCCCTCCCCAACTTCTTTCTTCCTCTTCTCCATACTCATCCTCCTCTCCATACCCCTCCTCCCTCTCTCCTGTACCCTCCCTTTCTCCTCCACTCTCCCTCTTCCTCCTCCTACTCTCTCACCAACCCTCCCTCCTCTCCTCTCCCTCTTCCATCAACCCCCTCCTTATCCTACACCCAATCCCATCCTCATCTTCCTCTCTCCCTCCTACACCTCCTTCCTACTCCTCCACCCGCTCCCCTCTCCTCATCCTCCTTCCATTATCCTCCCCTTCTACCTACCCCTCCTTCCTATTGTCCTCCATGGAACCCCCTCCTTTCCTCCTCCATCTCTCCTCCACTTTTCCTCCTCCTCCTTTCTCTCCCTCCTCAACCTCGTCTCTAATCCCTATCTCATCGACACTCCCTCTACCTCATCCTCTCTCCCACACCCTCCCTCACTCCTCCTCCTCCTCCTCCCTCCATTCTCCTCCCTCTCCCCTTGACCCTCCCTCTTCCTCCTTCTCCTCTCTCCCTCCTCCACCACCTCCCTTCTCCCTCTCCCCCTACTCCCATCTCCTCCTCTCTCTACCCCGTCCTCTCTCCCTCCTCCCCTTCCACCCCCTCCCTCTCTCCTCCTCCTCACTCTTCCATTAACCCTCCCTTCGCCTCCTCCACTCCCTCCCTTCTCTTCCCTCTCCCAGTACTCCCACCTCCTTCTCTCTCCATTGCACTCTCCATTCCTTCTCTTCCTCCACTCCTTTCCCTTCCACACCTTCTCCGCCCTTTTCCTCCTCCTCCCTCCATTACAAGTCATCTATATTAACCTAGACTAACCAACATAGCCTGCAACAACCTAATGAAAATATAGCAATATACTACCTAAACATGTTCAATACCTCTTGTACTAGTCCAATAACTATATAATTAGAATTTGATGCATAAAAAGAAGGAAGGAGGTTTGTAAACTTTGTTGATGCATAAAAAAATATTGAACCTAAAACCCAAAGAGAAGGTACCATTTAATGCGGAGAGGACATATGAAATGGAAAATCTCAAAAAGAATTACCAGAAGTTGCAAAGCACAATAGTAATACATATTATACATGTGGGAAAAGAAATAATCATGTCTAAAAAATGTATCCCATTCAGTAAAAAAATCAGTCTGTAATATGGAAATATTACTCTATAATATGTAATTTAAACTTTAAAGTAATAGTTGGTGAGACTAGATACCCTTACCCTTGGCCTGCATTTTGCAGGTTTCCGTGGAGATTTTTTATAATGATTGACTGAGCTAACCTCCAAAACCAGTATATAAATTTGGACATCGCTGCCTCCTGCCTGTATAATCCTTTTATGCCGAACAAATATGTGCAATGATTGTAACTTATCAACCTAGACCCACGTGCACATTTCAAGAATTTAGACTTTCAATATCTATCAAAAAAGAATCCACATAAAAGTAGCCATTTTCATTATTAATTGATGTTTGCTGCAGCCTGCCTGTATATTCCTTCTATGCCCAACAAATATGTGCAATGATTGTAACTGATAAATGTATACCCACCTACACATTTCAAGATTTTAGGCCATCAATATCTATCAAAAACGAATCCACATGAAATTATCCACTGATGTTTTCCTACCATAGAAATTGAAGGCAATCTTAAAAGAAATGAATTAAAAATACTGTAATACTTGATAGCATTTACAGAGAGATATTCTCTCATAAACCATAAGCATTACTTGACAGCATTTACATAGGGCAGGGCAGAGCAGAGCAATCAAATCTTCTCTCATATGGCAGTGCATACATAAGTTTCTATCTCTGATGGTAATATGGGGCATCAAACGAAACAATAAAACCATTGCATACTCCACATCACATACACCTTGATCCGATCCATCTAGAAAGCACGGAACGCAATAAAACCATAAACATCAAGGTAAATGAAATGAAAAGACTACCAATCAAAATAGGTAAATGAAATGAAAAGACGACCAATCAAAATTTCTATGGCCATGGAAGGAGAAGTTGCGGAAATGCCAGAAATTGCAGAAGCGGAAATCCCTGCCAGAAATGATTGCCTCCTGCCATCGTTGGTTCTCTAGAAAACATGCATTTACATTTACATTTACATTTTGACGCTTAAGAAACGAGGGTGGAGCTTGCAGGATGGTGGGACGAGATTTCCAATGCAGTGAAGAGTTGATAAAAAGGGGCTACTCGTTGAGCCACTACAGGCTACTCGTTGAGCCACTTGGATATCGCTAACTTTTACAGATTGGGAAAAAACGAGAACTATGGACCCTACATAAAAAACGGAAGGCCTCGTCGCTATAAAACTCTTCAACAGTGGTTGGAAAATGCTGAGAATACTAAGAAACCACAGCTGCAACTGTCCCCTACCGGCACAGATGAGCCCAAGTTGATAACTCAGGACTCTTGCATATGGGATTATGTGGAAGACATTTCAAGCCTAATGCATAAGAACGTTGATACTGCTCAAAAAAGGAAAGATCTGGAGAATCGACTGAGGGCAGGGCTTTGAACGATTCCTATGGTTTGTGCATGGAAGATCTTTTGACTGGCGAGTCTACCCTCAAAACTGTGGTCAATTGGTTGTGGCCTCAGATGACCGTACAGCAGCAAGCGACATCTCCTCATCTCCTCTGCAAACTGCCTAGAATTAGCAATAGATATGCATGCCAGTAGGTCCCAAGTGATGCAGGAAACCAGAGCCTTGCTGTTTCAAAGCATTGATAATTTTTAAATGCAGCGGTTTGTTTGGGAATCTAATCCAATATATGCTTAAAAAAATCCCATCTCCTTCTCATCTCCTTTATTTATATATATGCATGGAAATCGGAAAATAGCCAGTGTTAAAAGTGCGAAATGAACCATACATTTGCAAAGAACATGCAAGAGGAGAATAATACCCACGGTTTGCAGAAGCCTCCAGAAATCCTCCTCAAAATCAGATGATGAGGCGACCGACCCCAATCAAGAAGCTAGAACGACACGAAAACTGCAACGTGGAAATGCGACCAAGCTAGCCAAATTCCAAATGCCGCCATACCCAGACCTGCCAAAACCAGAGGAATCCATAAATCACGTAACAGAATTCCATTAACTGGATATCAAGGTATCAAGGATAAAAATAACTGGCCACTGAGCAATGCTCCAGGCTGGTGGCACAAATCCTGAGAAATTCACCAACCTAGAAAAGCTTAAAAAGAAAAGCAAAATAAAGGAAACAACTAAAAAATCAATATAAAAGCTTAAAAAGAAACAACAAAAAGCCCAAAGGAAACCATATAAAGCTTTAAAAAGGAACATAAAGCATAAAAAAACAATATAAAGCTTAAAAAATAAATAATATAAAAAAAATGGAAATAAATTTATAATATTTTTAGTTAATTGTGCTTTCCATTATTAAGTGGAGTTAATGGAAAAATTTAGGAATCTTTATTTATTAAAATAAAGATATATACTTTGTTTTAATTTATTGAAATTTAGATTATACATTTGTATTTAAATACAAATTGTTAAATTGTTTTTTTTGGCAAGTGTAAGAAGAAATTGTAAAATCTCTATAAAAATGGTGTCCATTGGCCAAAATAAAAATATAAAAGCAATTATTATGTTTATAAAAATCATGTTAATAAAAAAAGATATAAAAAATATATTTAATATTTTAAATAAAATTACAATGCATATATTTTTATAATTTTTTGGTATAGAATTTATAATATTGAGGATTGAAGTCAAAACTTTCATTCTCTAACAATACAATTTGCAAAATTACAAAAATATTTTAATATTAATCATGGTAACAAGGCTTAATGTAATATAGGGGTAGCCCATTCCATACTACAATTACATAAATTCTTTGAGGTAAGATTATGGTGTTGTGATTCTAGAAAGTCTTAAAATGTAACATATTTAGGTCATTTATTAAGAAAATTAGGTATTTTAATTACTTAATATTTAATCAGTAAAATGGTTTATATTAGAGTAAACAATTGTATGATAATTTTTGTTTTTATTTTTTTTATTAAGATTTAGATAACATGATGAGAGTATCTCATATTTTCAATTTTCATATTAATATTTTCCCTGGTAGTAAACATCTAGTTCTATGATATTAATTTTGAACAATATAGAATAACTTCCTTTATAATCATGTTAATTGCATCTTAGCTTATGTGATTAAAATCAAAAGTTGTTTATCCACCTCACTCAAGTTCAAATCTTGTTTGTGAAATGTTTTCCCTTTTTTGTTCCTTAATTGATGTTGACAAGGTACCAATAATATCACTCTTGTAAGTGTTTAAGGATGAGAAAAGATATTTCCAACCATTACCCAAATGAGATTATCTCAACCGATTGTAGACAAAATTTCATTCATTTTTATTACTACTTTTCATTCAAAAAAATGTTACTTCATTATTTCTACCAACCATACCAAACTAGTACCCCAGATTGGGTGGTCTTTAGACATAAGGAAAATATGATGACATGTGGCAGGTCCTAAGGAGAGGACTAGGACAACAACACATGTCCATACTCCTTCTAAAAGGATTGTCACCTTGCCCCTATTAATCAATTGATAAACCAAAACAGAATTTCAGCCCAAAATCCGATGGCGGCCATGTCTTAAATTTGACAATACCCTGTCGATTATTCAACAACCTCAATTCTTTTTGTCGTTAGTGGCATAATGTCAGATATTTGATGACAAGCCAATACCCATCAATTTTTCAATGTACTAAGCCAAAATATTTCACCACTAAGTTGTCCAATGTCCGACGTCTGCTCATTAAAACTCCGACTTCTCCTCGTTGAAAATATGACTTCTCCTTGTCGAATGTCAGACAGTTCTTCTGTAAAATTTCAGGATTATGCCATCAAATTAGAGGAATGCTTTGTCAAATTTTTTATGCTTTCTTGTTGGTTTTCTGACGGTATCGCTTGTCAGAGCTAGGCAAACCTCGTTGGATGAGGGCATAGGTTGTCAGAAAATAGACCAAATGGGTTCGAATTTGTGACAAGTTCTCGTCAGTGGTTTGATTATTGCTCTTGTCGGATCTTTGGAAACCTCGTCAGACGTGGCCACAAGTTGTCAGAAATGTGATGAGGCATTGTATAGTTAAAATAAATATTTTCAGAGGTTTCCACAGGTAAATATTTTTAGTGAGGGTGGGTTGTAAATGTTTTTTGGTATTCTAACAAACAACAATACGCTATAGCTTATATCAGAAGGCCTAACCTAGCAACTTGGGTATTCGTCAATTTTGCTTTCTTCTTAGATGTCATAGCAAATTTTTGTTCAGTCGTGAATTCTACACATCGCAAAAAGTGATTATCTTGGCTTCCATTGAGTGTATTTTCATTTTTTTGCAAGAGATTGTATTCATATACTTGCCTAGCTACACAAAGTGACTAGTTTCAAGAAAAATCCACATCATTGGAAGAGTGGGATGTTACTTGTTATCCTTAATACTAATGCATATCAGCCAAGATGATATATAAAGCATTGTGACAATTGTTAAACTCAGCCTTAACCCTCCCCTTGTATTATTCCCTGGTGCATCACTCAAATGAAATCCAAATCTAAGCATTTCAACTGATAATATATATACAAGCATTCAATTCCAAAGATGACTACTTCTAATGACCTAAAGATCATAATATAGTAGTTAAAACAACAACCTTTATTTTGAAACAAACTTTAGTAAAAAACAAGTTGTCAACCCACTATCTTGAAACCCTCCTGCTTAGTAACTATATGAGTTATATAAAGTCATACCAGCAAACTGATGTCCATTTTTTTCAATATGTTGATTGCAGTATTATACCAAACAAAATCGATAAAATTTTCCTTACTAGACTGAATTTTTTGGACAACTACTTCGCAAGATGTATGTTAGCAAAACTTATAGACCCAACCTTCTAGTGTTGAAAAATTAGAAATGATTCCCTCTTAAATTCGAAGAAAACTCGATCAAAAAGAAAAAGTACATTATCAGATTTAATTTTTCATATGAAAACATCATTTTTTTATAGAAAGGTTCTAGTCTTACACACCCCAGCATGCACAAGCACATGCATACAGTACTAATTTATCTACAAATCTTCCAAAGAAGATGATGATATAAGTAAAACAAAGCTTTCAAGAGCTCATCATTTAACAACCAGCAATAGAGAAATGACATGTTATGGTTAAATTCTCATCTCAAAGACAAACCTCTAGTAGAATGAAGAATCCAAAAATAACCTCCAAAGAATGCCGTTAGGTCTTTCCCCAAGGTTACTCTGCATGAATTCTTCAACAATCATTCATTTTCTTTTCACATGTTCGGTGTCTGAGTTCTACCCTTTTCCACTTTACAATGAGTTGAGATAATGTAATTAGTGTATTAGTCTGCAATACAACAAAATGATTCAATCTTTTTCATGAACTTCAAATATGGATGCTTGGAAAAAGAGCACTTTATTTAGCATTTCTTAAGACTTTTTCTACCCATTCATATCGTAAAACATACCAAGATTATTGTTCAAATGATTAGGAGAGGACCAGACCATAAATTTTACAGAAAAACTCCATGCTTGTCAAAGTAGTCATCTGTAGAAAGCTTCTCCCAATTCTATCCAAGATAGTAATTTATTCAGCAAAATAAACACCCATAACTGCACACACATGGTTTGAAAACAAAATCAGGGAAAACCATAATGTAAATTTAAATTATGATCAATCTTTTACCATATCTTTGCTGGTAGAATAAGGCTTTCAAATTAACCACCAACATTTTTTCACGCACAAATTTACACAAGAAAAGTGTAAAATATACCACCACTTCAAATAAAAAAGGAACAAGGAACAAGAAAAAACACACTAATAATGAACAAAGAGTTGTACTAATTAAAAGAAGAAGAAAAAATAGAAAAGTAGTTTAGATAGAAATTAGCAAATATGAGTGATTTCAAGTTTCAACAATGAAAGTGATATAAATGGTATCAAAAGGTCATACAAATAGAGAAGAACCACCCTTGAAACAAAAGTATGATGAAAAAAACATGATACTGTATCCTTAGCAGCCAACTAAGCACTACTCAATTTAAGACCATTCAAGTCCGCAGATACATCAAAAAGTCCAGCAGCATAACTGTGCCCTTAGATTCAAGTATTTCCCATAGACTTGATTAGTACCCATGATGTTATTGATAAATTCATAGATCAAAGTGTTCCATGCATATTAACAATATGTTTGAGACATCTATTTAGCAAATTTAATTTGAAGGGATGAAACCATAAAATTAAATCAATATCATTACACCAGCTAGAGAGCTTAGAAAGCACCAAGAAAATTGCAAGATATTATGTTATAGATGCACAAACAAAATAGTAACCCAAATAATCATTGCTATTATGTTAATTTAATCGTCCCTCCATTTAAATCAATATCATCACACCATCTAGAGAGCTTAGAAAGCACTAAGAAAATTGAAATATATTATACTATAGAGGTACAAACAAAACATTAACCTAGTCACTGAGTACTCAACCAAAAGGAAGATACATAGGAACTCATGAACAAAAATGATATCTTCAGACTTGCAGGTTAAATTTCAGGAGGCATAATACAATATCAATGACACAAATAAACATCAAACCTTTCAACAGATGATAGTGACAGTTAGTTTCCAATATATTCTATTTCAGATATGTTCCTGTAGAGAGTGTTGCAAAAGTAGAACTTAAACTTTACTGCATAGTTTATATATTCTATTTCCCCAGAAGATGTTCTCTTGGAGTATTCTTTACGTGGTTTTGTGAGGTTGTTGTGGGAGATAGTCCTCATCTTGCTGAAATGCCATGTGAAACCATCGACCTATCTCCAAACAATTTCTATGCAATGAAGAGGTTTGATGAAAGGAAATTACATACCCATAGGAAATTCATTCCCAAAACACATGTGCAACTCTTCATTCCTATACCACATGCTTACCAATATCTAGTTTGCAACAAGCCATAGATCACATCTAATTAGTGGCTAGTCCAAGAACTTTGTGATTAAGAATTGAGTGGGTCAATAATGGCCAAGCTTACACATGACGTCAAAAATATAATCCAGCACCTTTAGAAATCACTTCAATGGTTCAAGCACAAAGATTGAACAATTCTTCAAGGCAATTTGTTTTTCTAGTCATGTGACTAGACAAGAGAGTAGCGCATGCCAATCAAGGATTCCAAGACCAAAGAAGGAACTTGGAAAATTACTATAATGCTATTCCAAGTTTTTCCAGGATGCACATGGATGCTCCAAACTGCATAGTTAAGCACTTTTTCAAACTACAACAAGAGATTGGTATAACAATTAAGGCACTACGCAAAACTTAGTCATTGGAAAATAAAGCAATCAAGCGATAAATTCAAGATTTGGTGGGAAAGGGTCACATTCAACCTAGCATGTCACCTTATGGACCAGCCATTGTTTTGGTTTCAAAGAAATATGGAACACAAAGAATGTGTGGATAATTAGCTTTTTAATAGAACCACCATTAAGAACCGATATCCATTTTTGTTCATTGATGACCTCATAAGTGAAGCTCAAAGAGCCAAACATTTTAACAAGTTTGATGTGAAGTATGGTACCACTAGATCCATATCAAACCAGAAGCTATGTGAAAAACAACTTTTAAGAACACCAAGTATTGTTTGAATGGTTGATGATGCATTTTGGTCTTACTAATGCCCCAGCAAAATTCATGAGGATGATGAACAAGTACTTGTTGACTCATTCAGTCATTTGTGATACTAGTTTTAGTAAAACCCAGGAGAACCACTTCAAGAAAGTATTCTCAACATTAAACAAAGGGAAGCTACTTCTGAATATGCAAAGGTGTACATTCAAACAGACAAAACTCATGGTATCGTGAATTCCATATGAACCAAGATGGACACAAAATTAATACGACAAATATTTCAGCCATTATCAATCATCCATCATCAAAGAACATCCATGACATGTCAAGGTTTATGGGAACGAGCAATTATTTTAGGAAATTCATTGCATAAATTGCTTCCACATATTGCAATTCTTACCAAAAAACCTTTGGCTTCCTTCCAACATGATGTCGGATAAAGAGGTCACAGAGACTAGTTAAAAAAGCAGAAATATTTACTAAAACAAATTACAATATTGAAAATACAGTTCTACCCTACCTCAGTATGCAATCCTAAAGTAAAAACATATGGATTCTAGCTCTAAACACCTATAGAAACCACATATCACTGAAAAACACAAATTTATGATAAATCTTCTGATAATAGCCCAATAACAAGCATAGTTTGACACGCCTGCTAAAAAAGACCCAATATACCATAGATGTACTAAAAAACAACCCAATAAACCATAGATCTACTCTCAAACAGCTGAAAAACACACAAATCATGATAGATCTACTCTAACAGCTAAAAAACAATCAAATTTTCTCTCAAACAACTGAAAAACAATCAAATCTGCTAAAACTCAGCACCAAAACAACTAGTTTCTCCTTGGATCTGCTAAAAAAAAATAGTAGCTAAAACTTACAAATACGTAAATTTGGGCAACCATTCAGGTAAGAACAAATCCAATCTACTCCCAAACCATCTAATGTGTCAATCAATAAAAACAATTCACTGATATACATTCATAATTTTATCTAACTACTGGTCTATACATTCCAATTTTAGCTTGGCAACTATAATTTAAGTTCCATTCAATTCAATTTTTAAATTAAAATCGCCATGTAACATCCGTATTGTTCCATATAATCATACGACTGCATAATCATATGGATTTGATTTTTTGTCTACTCCATACAAAATCATACACCTTCATAGGTTGTACAATAGCTGATTGAAATCATTGTACAATAGCTAATACAGGTTGTACAGTTATTGTACTTTCATACCACTGAATCCATTTGATTCATTTCCTTTTTTATTGGAACCTCAATCTATATGGTTCCATAAAAAAAACTGACTTTGCTTCAAAATTAAAAAAGAAACAATTCCTAGTTTCGACAAAACCCTTTTGGCTCTTCGATGTGCTACACTAGCAATCCCTTGATTTGTATTTTCTAGCAACAATACCTAGGTCTTCATACTCTCATGGACTATGTGTCTCTATATAAGCTTTGATAACATATACATAGAAATCAAGCACATACAAAAACCAAGATTAAGTTGGAAGAGATATCTGTATTGTAATGCATGAATGAAGAAGAAAAAGCTTTCTTATAAAGGGTTCCAATTGAGTCAGGTCAATCCACTTTATGAATGTAGAATGAACCAAGAAACACAATAAAGTGAAATAGGGAATAAAATCATAAAATAAATTTATTAATGCCAATTTCTAACAAGCAATTGACCATTATGATATGAGATTTACTTTAACATTCCAAATCCATAGCTAGCAAACCAATTTCCATCAAATCTTTGTGCACGTCATAGTTTGGTTTCTCTCCCTGTTACCATCTCAAGTATCCAAAAATTCATCATCATACTCTTCCCTACATCCCCAAATGTTAGAGAGTTGTGAAAATTATCACAACCATCCAATATCATACAAAACTAACCCTCTAGGTCCTAGGCTCTCCCCAAATGAGATTATCAAACATTATATCAGCCCTTTCTTTACAAACAATGACTCACTTAGTTCTTCTTCCTCTTCTCATTCTACTTTGAGATATGAAGTGACTTGACATCCACATTTTATGTTTAACATGGGTATTACTTTGTATCTATATTATTTTTTAACACTATTGTGTACATTCTTGGATTTTTTATTTTGTAGATTAGGGTTAGGATTTTTTATTTTGTAGATTCTTGTCAAGATGACTGAATTAATGTTGAGGGTTTAGTAAATTTTCTTAAGGTCCAAATGAAAACATAAAACAAGGTTGTTTCACTAGCTCATGTACCTCCTTTTCCTATTCAAACCACCGATGGGAACTTGCCACTAGGGGACCTGTTTTGTAAATATTACCCAAGCAAAGAGAAATCAATGCAATCAATGCATTTATTTGCGTTCAACAACAATGTAAAGAAAACGATGGAGAGAATATGAAAGAACATTAATATCTGAAAGAATCTCAGTCAAACTAGGGTGAAGGTGATCTCTAAGGTCAGCTTAATATCTCTTGTTTCAAAAGATGAAATGATGAACTTTTCAAATTATGGATTAAACTTTAGTTTATTTATATGTAGTTATTTTCTTGTTAGTCTACATTTTGTGGGATTGTCAGAGTTTTAGATGTTTAATTGTCATTCAAAAATATTTGAACGAATGGGTACTTGAATTGATTTCAAGATGCTAAGAATATGGATTTTCAAAACTAATTTACAACTTTTTGAAATTAACTTTAGTTAAGTAAGACTAAACAAAATACTAGTTTGAAACATACAATTCTATGTCATGTTTAGAAATGAACATAACATTGGTTAATCAAAGAATTGAAAACATATTGTCTTATGATATGCCATGTATTTACGAATGAATAGAACATTGGTTGAGTCAAAGTTGATTTTAAATATATAATTCCATACCAAGAAGAAATTCTATTTCATATACAAAAATTTCATACCAATAGTCATTGGTTAAGTAATGGATATGTTCCCATAGTACAAGCAATGTGGAAAACCATTGTAAATAAATGATGGCCACACATCAATCGCATAGGTGATATCAATGGAAATTGTTTAAGTAGTGGAAAAGGTTAATTGATTAGGACTTATATATCCATGTTATAAACAAAAAAATTCAAGCAACTTTCTAATATGACACTCATATAGTTTGATGAAATGAAAACAACCTCCTATTTTTTATGGAGATAGTTTGACCAAGTAAAACATATAATGGTATTACAACATACATACATGTTTTGTATTTCATAATATCATTTGAATCATTTTTAAAAGGTAACTCTTAAAGTGTGGTTCAAGCGTTTTCATGCAAACAACTTCTTAAGTACAATTTGTACAAAAACCTCTTGATTTTATGGAAATAGCTTTCACAAATGAAATATATCATGATTTTACACCTCCTCCATCCACCTCCTCCTTCCACCTCCTCCCTCCTCCTCCTCCTACACCCCCCCCCCAACCCTCCTCTTCCTCTCTCTCTCCTCCACCCCCTCCCTTCTCCTCCTCCTCCGTTCCTTCGTTTCCTGCATCTTAATTGTATATGTCCTCTCATCTCTTCGATATTATGTGTTGCAAATTCATTCCCCGACGTGAAATGGTAGTGGAAGTCATCAAAACTAGTAGAACCAACATTGCATGTGTATTGTAAAAATCTATGCAAATGGAAATATGCGAGAAATTACCAAATAATATGTGATGAATTTATTTGATCTTTTTACACTCAGATCCATGACAATCCTACTCCATCCATGTCTAGAACAACCTTTTATGTGACGGAAAACATTTGTGATTGGTATCATACTAAGAAACGCAATTATCTTTGGATATATTGTGGATATGAACCTCCAAACATATTTCCACTCTATTTTATTAACAATATAGTGCTATTGGAGATTGCATATCAATATTACATAAATAGAGTGGGATCCATTCTGGAAAATAATCATAAATCCACATGCCCCCCTTTGCCTCTAATTGTTGGCAGCTATGTGATAGAGTTTTCTAGAAAGATGGAGAAGGAATTTTCATCTCTCAAAAATATCCATTTTGGAAAAAAACTATCTAAGAGACAAGATCCTGAACTAGTAGTAAATATACATTTCCAATTATTAATTTTTTTTCTTATACTCATGAAAGCAATGCAGAAGAAGAGGTCTATCGAAATCCCGACAAAACTCTAGAATAAGTGTCATGTAAGTTGAGCAGAGGAGAATATAGTACAGACAAATACTTTAAGTTAAAATTGAAAAAATCAACCTATGAGGAGAGAACAAAAGGATGATTCCATGAAAATTGATAAAGAACAAAGAGAAAAAAGTGCAAGAAGAAAAGGAAAATTCAAATAGCATGCTAGAAGAAGAAACCAAAACTATTGAAGAAGAGATCAAAAAGAAAAAGAACTTAAGATGAAAAAATTAATTTTGAGGGTTTAGTAAATGTTATTAAGGTCCCAATGAAACATCAACCAAGGTTGTTTCACCAGCTCATGTACCTCCTTTTCCTATTCAAACCGTCGATGGGAACTTGCCACTGGGGGGATTTGTTTTGTAAAAATTACCCCAAGTAAAGAGAAATCAATGTAATACATGTATTTATTTGTGTTCAACAACAATATAAAGAAAATAGTGAAGAGAATATGAAAGAAGATTAAAATAGTAAAGAACCTTAGTCAAAATGGGGTGAAGGTGATCACTAAGGTGAGCTTAATATCTCTTGTTTCAAAAGATGAAATGATGAACTTTTTAAATTATGGATTAAACTTTAGTTGATTTATATATAATTATTTTGTTATTAGTCTACATTTTTGTGGTATTTTCAGAGTTTTAGATGTTTAATCGTCATTGAAAAATATTTGAACGAATGGGTACTTGAATTGATTTCAAGATGCTAAGAATATGGATTTTCAAAACTAATTTATGAATTTTTTAAATTAACTTTAGTTAAGTAATAATAAACAAAATACTAGTTTGAAAAATACAATTCTATGTCATGTTTAGAAATGAACATAACATTGGTTAATCAAAGAATTGGAAACATATTGTCCTATGATATGCCATGTATTTAGGAATGAATAGAATATTGGTTGAGTCAAAGTTGATTTTAAATATATAATTCCATACCAAGAAGAAAGTCTATTTCATATACCAAAATTTCATACCAATAGTCATTGGTTAAGTAATGGATATGTGCCCATAGTACATGCACTATGTAAAATCATTTTAAATAAATGATAGCCACCCATCAATCGCATAGGTGATATCAACGGAAATTGGTTAAGCAGTGGAAAAGATTAATTGATTAGGACTGATATATCCATGTTATAAACAAACAAATTCAAACAACTTCCTAATATGACACTTTTATAGTTTGAGCAAATAAAAACAACCTCTTATTTTTTATGGAGATATTCTAACCAAATAAAAAATATATGGTATTACAAAATACATGTTTTGTATGTCATAATCGCATTTGAATCATTTCTAAAAGGTAACACTTAAAGTGTGGTTCAATTTTTTCATGTAAACAACTTCATAAGTGAAATTGCTAAAACAACCTCTTACTTTATGAAAATATCTTCAACAAATAAAATATAACATGATTTTACACCTCCTCCCTCCACTTCCTCCCTCCTCCTCCTCCTACACTCCCCCAACCATCCTCTTCCTCTCTCCCTTCATCTTCTACTTCGCTTCCCCCTCCTCCCTCTACTCCTCCTCCCAGCACCATCCTTTCCGCCTCTCCCTCCCTGCCCCCCTCCCTCCCCCTCCCCCTCATTTCTCCCTTATTCTCTTGATCCCATTCCCCCTCCTTCATCTCCTCATTCTCCCATCCCCCTCCTTTCCTCCTCCTTCACCCCCTCCTCCCTCTCTCCTCCATGGTGCCTATTCCTCCTCCTTCTCCTCCACCTTGTCCCTCCTCCCTCTTTCCTTCACCCTCCCTCCACCTCATGCTCCTCCTATATCCCTCCTCCACCACGTCCCTCTTCCCTCTCTCCTACACCCTCCCACAACCTCATCCTCATCTCTCCCATGCCCTCCCTCCTCTTCCCTCCCCTGTTCCTCCCTCTCCCATCCACCCTCCCTCCACCTCCTGCTCCTCTTCCCTCCCTCACTCCTCCTCCCACCCTCTCCCCTTTACCCTTCCTCCACCTCCTCCTCTTCTTCCTTGCTTAAATACAAGGTATCAAGGAAAAGATACCTATGCAAATAACTGGTGACTAAGCAATGATCCATGCTGGTCGTACAAATCCTGAGAAATTCACCAACCCAGAAAAGAATACCAACCGCAGTCGAAGATAGGAAGTGAACCTAGAATCAATAAAAGGAACAACATGAGAAACATAAATTTGCAACAAGGGAATGCCTCCAAACCCAAGAAATCCCCACATTGAATAAAAAAAACGAAAAGTAATAATGGAAAACACCAACTATGAAAATATTAAAGAGAAAAGAAATATAAAATCTTAAAAAGGAAACAACAAAAAGCATAAAGGAAAAAATATAAAGCTTAAAAAGGAAACAACATAAAGCATAAAGGAAACAATATAAATCTCAAAAAAGAAATAATATAAAGAAAAAATGGAAACAAATTTATAATATTTATGTTCAAATTGTGCTTTTTCTAAGTGGAGTTAATGGAAAATTTTGGGAATATTTATTTATTGAATATAAATTATATATTTTGTTTTAATTTATTGAAATTTAGATTATACATTTTTGTTAAAATACAAATTGTTAAATTGTTTTTTCTCAAGTGTAAGAGGAAACATTATAGAATCTCTTTATAAAAATTGTGTCCATTGGCCAAAACAAAAATATATAAAACAAATTATTATGTTTATAAAAATCATGTTAATAAAAGAAGATATAAAAAATATATTTAATATATTTTTATTATTTATTGATATAGGATTTGTAATATTGAGTTTTGAAGTCAAAACTTTCATTCTCTAACAATACAATTTGCAAAATTACAAAAATATTTTCAGATTATCATGGTAACAAGGCTTAATATAATATAGGGGTAGCCCATAGAGTAAGATCTCCATTTGAGATTACAATTATTTAAATCCTTTGAGATAAGATTATGGTGTTGTGATTCTAGAAAGTCTTAAAATGTAACATATTTAGGTCATTTCTTAAGAAAATTAGGTATTTTAATTAATGAATATTTAATTAGTAAAATGGTTTATATTAGAGTAAACATTTATAATAAAAATTTTTTTTTATTGTTTTATTAAGATTTAGAGAACATGATGAGAGAATCTCGTATTTTCAATTTTAATATTAATTTTTTCCATGGTAGTAAATCATCTATTTGTATGATATTAATTTTGGACCATATAAAATAACTTCATGTTTAATCATGTTAATTGCATCTTAGCTTATGTCATTGAAATGACAAGTTTTTTATCCACCTGACTCAAGTTCAAATCTTGTTTTTGAAATGTTTTGCCCTTTTTTGTGCCTTAATTGATGTTGACAAGGTACCAATAATATCACTGTTGTAAGTGTTTAAGGGTGAGATAAGATATTTCCAACTATTACCCACATTATATTATCTTAACCGATTGTAGAAAATATTTCATTCCTTTGTCTTACTACTTTTCATTCAAAAAAATGTTACTTCATTATTTCTACCAACCATACCAAACTAGGACCCCAGATTGGGTGGTCTTTAGACAAAAGGAAAATATGACGACATGTGGCAGGTCCCAAGGAGAGGATTGGACCAATGACACATGTCCATCCTCCTTCTAAAAGGATTTCCACCTTGCCCCTATTAATCAATTTATAAACCTCCTCATTCGCTCTCAGCTCCAATGAAACATGATATATATTAGTTCTATAGTCATCCTTTTAATGGAATTATGGAAATAGATCAAGACTCTGGTGTAAAGTATGCTTGCAATTATTTTTTTATAGGATGAAACCCATGAAATGGATCGATATCATTCTAGGTACCAACACACATGAAACTAGTGCAATGAGTTTTTTCAAAATTAGTCATTTGAGAACCTAATTTCGGCACCATGAGGGTATATGGGTATGAGCTATAAGGTTTTTGTAATGATTTTTGTAGCATTGCATAGGTACTTCCACATGGACATCATCTAACAGGTGGAAGGTGTCATTCAATGAATCTCAGACATAGGAGATCCAATTTATTAAAGTGAAGTATTAAAGGGAATGTACTTTTGTAATGAGTTTATGTAAATGATATAGAGGGCCCACGGTATTTGTTATCCCATGGAATTGGAATGATGCATTTTCATATTCTAATGTTATTAAAGGAATTCTAGGTGAGAAGAGGTGACACACAATAGTCACACAAAGTGAGTGAGATCTCATTGAGTGGTTAGAGAAGGAATTAGAAGGTCTTCCCCTATATATATTTTTCAAGTATGTTCTCAATATCCATCCTCTCAAATATTACTTCAATTTACCAATGATTACCCTATAATTGAACCCTAATTAACCTCATAATTGACCCATAATTACCCCAGTTAACCACTAATAGCACCTAAATGACCCCTACTTGACCACTAATTACCCTACATAATCCATGCTAACCACTAATTAACCATTCATAACCTATAAATTTTCTCTACTTTTTTAAAAGGAAAACCTCATGGAGAAACCCAAGGGATGCCTCTTAACATTCATAGATGTTATATTCCCTAGTAAGCCCATCGATGTAGACAAGTGTGCCTCACACACAAGGATTTGAAATGGAAACATGTTACCATGAACCTAAATAAATTCCCAACATCGTGAGAAATCTTGGTTTATCTAATCCTTGGGATTAAATTGACCATACTTACCCATAGTTGACCCATAATTACCCCTAGTTAACCCATAATTGACCCCTAATTACCACAAATTAACCCATAATTGAACACTTATTAACCCCCTGATTACCACAACTTATTACCCTATAACTACCACCAAATGAACCTTAATTACTCATAATTGACCACAAATTAACCTTAAATGATCACTAATAAACCCTATATTACACTTCATTTACCCATAATTACCCATATTTACCCATAAATGACCCCCAACTCTAGGTGGGGTTTGAGTCCATCAAATAGGCCTTATAGAGGGATTTTTTTGGCTTGTGAGTGGGATAAAGTGGCCATTTTGGGATGTATAACACTAAAGATTTTTTTTAACTACTAGGACATTGTTTGGGATTAAAATCTATCACCTAAGCTCATATAGTTTCCTCTAGGTTTCGTGGGTCATGTGTAGTGCCCCAAACAACCACACATGCCCTACATAAGAAATATTTAACATATGCCAGGGGCGGCAGGTGCGGGTGGGATCCTAGTGGATCCCGGAGGACAAGTGGAACATAGATTTGCCTGGGGACTTGGATCAGGAACTAATAATGAAGCAGAATGGATGGATCTTCTCCAGGGTCTTCATCTTATTCAGGATAAAAAACTTCAGAAAGTTCTGATCTTCGGTGACTCTAGGCACGTCATCTATAAGATGATCAAAGGGTATCCCTCAGGAGACATCAAATGTCGTAGATTATATAAAAAGGTGAAACTCCTCCTGTCCCAGTCCACCGAGTTCTATCACATTCTTCGTCAGAATAACAAAGATGCAGACACTATCGCCAACGTTGGAGCCAGTATTCCTCAAGGCCACTACAGTCAGGATGAGGATCCTACATTTTTCAAAGTCATTCCATGAATAGAGGATTAAGAATTCATAATCAAAGCTATAGTAGGAAAGTCCATGAAGCGGAGCTCCTTTCTCAAGGGGAATTCATTTGGTTGGTTTATAATTTTTTATCTCCTTTCTTATTTGTTTTCTATATCTCCTGCCTCCCCCTTTATTCACTATCCCCCCCTCTTCTTTTTCCCTTCAACCCTTTCATCCTTCTCCCCTTTCTCCGTATTCACTCCCCTCTCCTTCTCCCTCCAGTTGGCTCCCTCCTACACCCTCCTCTTGGCAGTTATCGACATTTAAGGCCCTGTCCTATCCTTTCCTATGTGGTGGCCGCATGGTCAGTCCTTCCTCCTTTGGCAACTGAGGGTATAACTCCCTCCTTTTCCACATTTAATTGCTATTTTTACTCACATGATCGGGGGACTTCTTCCTTCGTTTCCATGTCGATTTCTAGCCTTATCTTGTCCCATGGTTTCTCTGCGGGTATGAACCTCGACTCCAATATCTTTCTACAAGTGGTTGACAGAATTGGGTGGGGGAATTTGCAGCAAATCTCTCGGCATGGGTAGCCTTTCTTTGGAGCTGGGATAGAAGAAATCCACGCCCAGTTTGCTCTTTGTCAATACCGTCATCCCTCAGAATCTGGGGAAATCGATTTTCAGGTGGATAATTGCTCAGTTAAAATTGACAGGCAGGTAAGGGTTCTGGAAGATCTGGGCTTCGATTGGAAGAAAGACGCTTTGGCAACCTGGTGGAGTACAGATAATTTTTGGGGTCTTGCTTTGCAGTCTGATATTCTTGACCTTTGGGGCGATTCTATCCTCCAGCAAGAAATTCATCTAGAGCTTTCAGACATTGCGGATTTCTCTTTGCATTCTCAGTTCTCTGGAATTGCAATTACGTCCGACTCTGGCAGAATGGCTCATCTGGGAAATAACCTTGGGCTACAAGACATCATGAAGAATTTGCGCAGGATATATGAACTGACAGCTATTGGGGTTAAGGATAATAGGGACATGGCTAAGGAAATAAAGGAAATGAGTGAGACTGTGAGTAGAACTTCTCTGGAAGTCAGCAACAATGGAGCCCGCACTGACGACTTGAAAAGCAATCTGCTCGAACTGTTGGGCAGAGTGGAGCGCATAGAAGAAGATCTTCAAAAGCTTGTTTCAATGAACCAGGAGAGCAAGGTCAATGGCGTCAATGATATAGCTGCTCAGCCTATGGAAGAGGAATCGGTCCTCCAGTCCCGGCCTCAGAAAGGCACCTGAATTCTATGCTCTGTTCTTTTTTGTCCAGGTTAGTATGGGTTTATATTTCTCAATTTTGAATGGGTTATGTATTTCTGCTTGTTGCTATGTAATCAGTTCGTAAGGGTATACACTACCGGCTTAGTTTACAGTCCAAAAACTTTCATTAGCTCTATCTTTTGGGAATCGGATCCTGTCTGGTTCGTAGCCATTTTGCCATGTCGGCTCTATAATATCCTTCTATGCTGTACTGAATGGCTGTGCACAGCCTGTTAATATAAATCCTTTTCTGTTTCTGTTAAAAAAAAAGAAATATTTAACATATGAGTGAGATTTGTTCAGCATTTTGAGAATTAACATATCAAGTATGGTTATTTATGACCATGCCATGGTCTAGGGATAAAAGGAAAAGCACTAGTCCTGAACACATATTTCTATGGGGCTCACATGCCATGTTTTGTCACTTCAAGAATCACACATTCGCCTATATTTATTTGGTAATGGAGGTGAATAACACTCAAATCAACATAATTTTTTCAGTTTTGGAGGAGAAACTGAGATGGTTCGTCCTGATTTATGGATGTTAGGTTAAAAATTTGGTACTCCGCCCCCTGATTTATGGATCTTTGGGTAAACTGGTCTTAGTTCATCCTCGATTTGGATAAAAAGGACTTAGTTCTCCCTCTATTTGGGTTTATGGGAGGAATTAAATAATCTATGTTGGTTAGCAAGACCCATGATTGGAAGGGATAATTTTAGGGGCGAATTTTAGCCCAGTGGGCTATTTTTCCATGTTTTTATCCCCAAAAATATTTGCATTTTGCATTTTTTGAAGCCTTATTTCACCCAATTTTGATGGGGTAAAATTTTTTCACCCAAAAAATCACCAAATTATTATATAAATGATATAAAATCCTTGGAAATTAAAATATTTTTTGAAAAGTATCGCTAATCATTTTATATTTGGTGTTTTAAGAATTGGTAATATTCGCCAACATTTATACACTTTTAATTAAGTATGGTTCCTTAAAATCATCCATGATGATTGGTGTGATATTTCAGTATTCCTTGCAGGTGATATCTATTATGATGGTGGGACATTTGGGAAAATCACACTTTTCAGTGCTTCTATTGCCACTTCTTTTGTAGGTGTTATGGGATTACATGTGTTGGTATGATTTATAAACTTTGCTATTGATGTTTACTTTGCTATCATTGGATTTTTTATAGTGTATAAAGGCACTCATGGGGTTTTGTTTCTTGAAAAATGCAAAAAGAGAGGATTGGAATTTCTAATTGTTTATTTTATCTTCCATGAGTGTAATTGTCAACACATCAAGGTATTTATTTGGGCGATCCCATTTCTCTTTTAATATTTGTGTGAAATCCACCCAAAATGGAATAAATGCTGCAAATTCTACTTATTTCTGAAAGTCCCTTATAACCTACTTTAGGAGCTCTATTTTTATCTAATCTTAAATTAAATTGTTCATTTTGTGTAATAGGTTTATTATCCCTTAAAAAAAAGTTGTTGGGTATTCTAATGGTGGTGTAGTAGGAGTTTCCTACATAACAATGGAAAACACAACTGTCACAGTGCATAACTATATGATAATTTACTAAAGATACCCTCTAAAATAGTTCTTTTCTATTTTCTACAGTTGGTGGGGCACTTACATATATATTTCTCAACCAATTATTCCCTATTAGTGAGGACATGGTAATAATACTTTTAGTCTCTTACAATTCCTTTTTATCTTTTCAAACAGTTTGTGGTGCATTCAGAGATAAATTACACAACTGATTATTCCTTATATATGAGGATATGTTAATACTACTTTTTAGTCTCTTCATGGTCAAAAAATTAGAGTGGGGCCTGAATCATATGCTCCGCATCATCTTCTCATTCTAAGAAAATTCATTATATCATTTTCTAGCTCGGCTAGAAGTGGAAATTGATGAATAAAACCAACCATATGCAGCTTCTGAGATCTAAGTGGTTTCCTTTAGTCCTTTTTCTTTCCATCACACTAAATATTGTTGGAAACTTCATCCTCTAGTGGTAATGTCATTTTCCATAATTTATTGTATTATTTTCACTTTAAAATATTTGGTAAAACTTAAATTGGGTGAGGCTTTGTTTATGAGTGAAACAAAAGTATGTCAAAACAAAAATATCTGGTTTGGACATCATCCTTCACCGTTTTGTTATTTCTCCACAATTTGAATACAAAAATCCACTCTATATGTAAAACCCAAGATTTATTTTAAATCCATAATTTTCATCTTCAGTTTTGTCATTTTTGTAAAACTTTATTTGGGCATTGATATCCAAGCCAGAATCTAAGCTCAATAGTCCTACCTCCATTTTTCAAAGCACTCACACTAAATCCCAGGGGGAAGTTCAATGAATGTGGTATGCTCAACGTGTTCGTTCAATGCACATATACCTATGTTTAATTCCATGCATGCGGGATAATTCCCATGATGTAAACAAAATGCATCATTCATTCAAATACCAATGGTGAAAATTATGTTGGGTAAAATGATTCTTTATGGCACTAGAGGAGATCCTATGGGCCATAAAACTTAGCGCAACTATAACTGTTCTCCCATGTTTTATATAAGCACTAAACCGACAAAGTTTTGTAGCTTAATTCTAGTGAAAGGAGATGAGAAAAGAATTTGATATGGATAAATGATCACAATTCCCAAGGAAGATTCTACTAAATTTGTATGTGCTACTTTTCATATGTAATATAGAGCAGTGACAAACTATGAAGGTGCAAACTAACATGTACGTCAAGTGTCAAAGGAAGATACTTAGACATCTCAACTGTCAACCTGAAGCATCTAAGTGTAGATGTTAAATGCATCCCTATACCTTATCGAATGTCATGAATAAATATTACAGAGAAATTAATTTTGAGATGAAGTGATGAGTAGCAGCTGCATTTATTTATTATGAAGATTGCTTGGATTCTAAATTGGAGAATTTACAATGAAGGAATGGTCATATTGGAATGAACTTAGAGGAGAAGTGAGTTGGAGATCCTGCAAATTGATTATGAAGGAATGTGATTGAGAGCTTACTGAACTTGAATATTGGTGATCATTTGAAGGTCACCTTATGCACTAGTGTAAAAGTTCAAAAACAATCTCTAGAAACCTTTTCTTGACCATCATGCTACTGTTTAAAGAGTGGAAACCACAGAGGGGATGTTGACATATTAATAATTGGAACAAGAAATGGAGTAACAATTATGGGTGTTAGTTGATATTTGAAAGGAAAATTAAATACATACAAGAATATTAGTGGCGTGGAGCTAACCAAGAATAACATAGTGTCAAGCGGAAGGATAGACCCTCTCAAAATTCAAGACATTGGTGCAGGTTTTGTTCCATATAATTTGGATGAAGACATACGTGATGAATTCATATGGATTTCTAATGATGAAGTTGTTGAGATGGTAAATAAATTGGAATTCTAAAAAGTATTGGTGGTTGAAATTTCATAAGGATATTCAGAAAGTATGGATGTAGTTAAAGGAAAATTCATGCACATGGGAATTTACATGGAATTAATGGAAAATTTAGGCTAGGGTTATGACATTCACACATAGATAATGCCAATAAATAGTCCATGATTTATAATGACAACAACAACCCAATTACCAATGACAATAACAAACCAATTACAAATGTAAGTAATATAAATGTAGCAAATAATAATAGAAATTATATATAATGGTAATTACACTCATGAAAATATGATGGTTGAAATTTCATAAGGATATTCAGAAAGTATGGATGTAGTTAAAGGAAAAGTCATGCACCTGGGAATTTAACATGGAATTAATGGAAAATTTAGGCTAGGTATATGACATTCGCACATAGATAATGCCAATAAATAGTCCATGATTGTTAATGACAATAACAACCCAATTACCAATGACAATAACAAACCACTTACAAATGTACATAGTAGAAATATAGCTAATAATAATAAAAATGATGTATAATGATAATTACACCCATGACAATATGATGGTTGAAATTTCATAGGGATATTCACGAAGTATGGATGTAGTTAAAGGAAAAGTCATGCACATGGGCATTTAACATGGAATTAATGGCCAATTTAGGCTAGGGTTATGACATTCACACATAGATAATGCCAATAAATTGTCCATGATTGCTAATGACAATAACGACCCAATTACCAATGACAATAAAAAACTAGTTACAAATGTAAGTAATATAAACGTAACTAATAATAATAGAAATGATGTATAATGATAGTGTAGTAGTCTAACACTTTGATGATTTCACCCAGGGACTACTCCATTAACTGACATCGTTAATGCTCAAGGCCATTGCTGTTGGTTTTGTCATTCAACCACTTGT
Source organism: Pseudotsuga menziesii (assembly GCA_001517045.1). Lineage (NCBI taxonomy): Eukaryota > Viridiplantae > Streptophyta > Pinopsida > Pinales > Pinaceae > Pseudotsuga > Pseudotsuga menziesii. The sequence goes on from LPNX010440003.1 coordinate 33,660, forward strand.
AAGGTCGAGGATGCTTGTACCCTTGTGGTGACCGATGACCTTAATGTCCTCTTTTCTTGTCGCACCTAATGCAAAAAAAAAAAATTCTGTAACCTCACCACCATTTCAATACCTAATCTTTAGGTCTCGATATTCTGCAAATGTTGTCATGATGAATATTCACCTTTCTCTGCTTTTAATTTAGAGAGTTTGGGAGAGATGTTAGATACATGAATGAAGGAGTAAGAGTATAGTATGGAGGTCAGACGAATAAAATAATGTTTTCAAGTTGATATTCATCTCTTGGACTTGCAAACAAACTTGAGGTGTTGACTACAACAGATCGTATCATCTTGGGATGGACTTACCTCTGGTGGTGCAACCCAAGCAAGGTTGGACTCTGTAGAAGCTCTGGTAGAGTGAGTGCAATCCATGTAATTTTGGAGCAGTATAACACTTGGATGGAGTCGAGTTCACAACAGATGGGGAGAAGAGTGTGGAGGGTGGAGGAGTCACCAACTAGGAATATAGGATTAAATGCAAGGGGTAGTAGGATGTCCAAGAAGAGGTGACAGGAATCAGAATCTTGTGGGACCAAGGAGTGGGGCTCACCTAAGAGCCAGAGGGGTGTTTCCAGAGGAGTTCACAGCCATTAACGGAGTATTCTAACACCAGGAAAAATCGTTGAAGAGTTAGACTACTCCTAATGATAATTACATCTATGAAAAAATTAAACAAAAATGAACAAAATTAAACTATTAAAAAATGATTTTAGCGTAGTTTATAGAAACAATGCAACACATTTTTTCATGTCATGATTTTTACAAACATAGTAATTGCTTTTATATGTTCTTGTTTTGGCCAATGGACACCATTTGTATAGAGAGACTCCATAATGCTTCCTTTTGCACTTGTAAAAGACACAATTTGACTAACAAAATGTATAATCTAAATTTCAATAAATTAAAACAAAACATATAATCTATATTTGAATAAATAGAAATTCCAAAATGTTTCCATTAGCACCACCTATAAAGAAGCACAATTTGAGAGTTTGTATTTTCACAAATATATAATATATATATATTTATAAGTTTATTTCCATTTCTATTACCCAGCAGTTGCTTTATGTTGTTTCCTTTTCAAGTTTTTGTACACTTTAAATTGAATTAATTCATGTCGAGAAATTCTATAATGTTTCTGTTAGAATAATCAACCCATAGTTATCTACCTTAGACATTAATTAATCCATTTTTGTCTTATTTTCCTAGTTTCCATATTCCACTCTATGCAAGTTGTCCTCCACATGTCCTAGATGGTGAAACTTGCTAAAACTGAGTCATGGAGCACTTGGGAAACCTCTTGGAATCAATTCTACTTTATTCCTAACCTCCCTAGTGCATATCTTCTTTTTCTACTTTATTTCCTGCTTTTACTGAGTTTTAAGGCAATTGGGAAAGTTTGACTAGGTGAAGTTAACTTGTTTTTTGTCCTCATCATCCTCCACTCTTTTCTCCTAATAAAAGCATGTATGAGTTGTACTTCAATCACCTATTAGCTTTCCTAATTGATTTTTCCAATTCGTGAGCTCTTAGACAGATTTGGAAACTGCTTTATGCACCTATGGGGGATTTGCTTAGATTTAGTAAGCCTACTTTTGACTAATTCGAATGGCATCCCAATGCATTTTAATATATCATGTAATTATTTATTATGGAAGCCTATGACTTTACAAGGTTGGATATTGTACACTTATTCAATATAGATTAGTGTTTTGCTCCATATTCAATCTCCTTTGTGTGTAATTTGCATGTGTAATTGGAAATTTTTGAGAGTGGAATTGTTCTAACACCTGGGTTCAATTTCCACATGGTATTAGAGCCTTTGTAGATTTATTTCTCTCCTTCCATATTGCTATTGTAGGTTCGACATCATTGACTGGGAGCGTTCTGCTGACTAAACGGACAATTTCTGAGCTATGGATCAATCTCAGAAGATCATCTTGACTCCATTTAATTTCTTTGAATGGAAAGCAGAGATGGAGATACTATTGAGAGTGAAATTCCTCTATAGAGTGACTATGGAAACAAAAGCAGAGCCCAATGTAGCTACAGAGAATATTAAATGGCATAATAGGAGGGATGAGGCCTATGGTCTCTTGTGTCTGAGCATATCCAGAGACCTTCTTTTCCATCTTGATGGATTGACATCACCAAATGAAGTATGGGAGAATATTTTTGAGATTTTTGGTAAAAAATATGAGATGAGAGGACATCAAATCGAGAATGAATTGATCTCTTTGAGTCCCAGTAGCTTCGAATCCTTGCAACTCTATTTTTCCAAGTTTAAAGCCCTTGTTTGTAGCTAAAATACTGTGGAATCAAAAAGAAGGAGGAGAAACTAGTTTTCGCCATACTCTCAAATCTTGGCCCCTACTATTCAGTGTTTTTTTCGACCTTCCATGTCACCAAGTTGATATCTCAAGCCTGGAAGATTCTTAAACTTGCAGAGTTCATGGAATCTCTCACAGAAGAACACGATAAACTGGTGATGATGGGCACCATCAAACCTTCCAAATACCAAGCTCTGGTTGCTAGAGATTATAGGGAGGATTCAAAAGGCAAGAAGAAAGCTAAGAATCCACCTGAGAAAAATAGAGACAAGAAAAAGTCTCTAGAGGAGCCCCAAGGTTCCAAGAAGAACCCCCAGAAGAAGAAGAACAAAGGAGAAATGAGCAAGTGCACATACTCTAGTAAGGGAAATCATCCTGAAAGCTCCTACATGAAGAAGCAAATTGACATGCTAACCCAACTCCTGAAGAATAATTACATCTCCCTTCCTGATAGCTCAAAGAAGAGGGAAGGAAGATCAAATTCAGAAGACAGAGAGAGAGTTCATGCATTGGTTGCTAGCATATCAAGCTCACCTAGTTTCATCATTGATTCTGTAGCTTCAAGACATATGGTTTTTACCAAGGAGGCATTCACCTCACTTGACATGTCAAAAGGTCCACCAATAGTACTCAGAGATGACTCTCTCATTGAAATTTTTGGCAAAGGGAGGATTGATCTTAATCATGGTAAGTTCAGCAATGTATTGTATGTTCCAGGTCTTTCCTCTAACCTCTTGTCAGTGTATCAGATGACCCACACAGGGTCTCCAAATAAGGTCATATTCTCCCCTGATGAAGTTGATATCACAGAGATCTCAAGTGGTAAATTCATTGCAAAAGGAGTTGCAAATCACACTTCGAAGGTATACATGTTCTCACATTTCCTACCCTACTCAAACCCCTTTGCTCTTCTGATTCATGCTAATGAGGCAAGAAAGATTTGGCATGAAATATTTGGCCATATTAACTATAATTATATTTCTGATCTTAGTGAAAAATAAATGGTCATAGGGTTACCAAACATTAAGTTTTCCAAAGGAGTCTATCAAGGTTGCATCTTAGAAAAACACCCAAAGCATAAATTTGAGAAAGCTAGTCATGAGAGAACCTCTGCACCTCTTGAGTTGATCCACAGTGATTTTTATGGCCCATTTCCTCATATGTCAATGATTCAAGCCAAATATGCATTGACATTCATAGATGAATTTTCTAGGTACTGCTGGGTTTACTACCTGAAACACAAGTCTGAAGTTTTTGGCCTCTTCAAAGTCTTTAAGGCTTTGGTTGAAAACCAGTCTCGAAGGAAACTCAAGGTCCTCAGATCTGACAATGGTGGTGAGTATGTCAAGTCCAAGTTCATTCAATATTTTATAGATGTAGGTATTCAGATGCAGCATTCTATCCCTTACACACCACAACAAAATGGTGTTGCTGAGAGGAAGAACAGATCACTGAAAGAGATGGCAACCTACATGATGGAGGTTAAGACTTTGCCACCAAATTTTTGGGCCGAAGCTATAAAATGTGCAGCCTATATATAGAATATGGTGCCTCATAAAAATATTTATGGTATGACTCCTTTTGAAGCATGGAGTGGGCACAAGCCATATGTGACCCATTTCGGGATTTTTGGCTGCAGGGCTTGGGCTAGAATTCCAACAAAAAAGAAGAAGGATTTGCAGCCCCAAAGCCAAGAGTGTATATTTGTTGGGTAATATGAATATTATAAAGGGTACAAGCTGATAAATTTGAGCACAAACAATTCCTTCATCGAAAGGAGTGTTCAATTCCAAGAAGAGCCTTTAGCAGCAGTTGAAGTTGGAGAGTCTTCTTCACCACCAGAACGACTGAATGTAAGTGAAGAGATAAATGAGTTTCCTAATTTTGATATGTATAATAATGATGATTTAATTTCAGATCCTAATAGTCCTACAAGACCAAAATGGGCAGCAAATACCATTCATGCAGCTGGGGAACTAGCCGGAAATCCTAGTGATTCTAGGAGGACTAGATCTCAGTTTGAGAGTGCCTTGTGTATGAAAGACCCTTTGTTTGAAGAGAAACGCTATATGATGGTTGAATCAAACCCACATGAATATGAATATGCAGCACATGATCCAATATGGCAAACATCCATGAAATAATAATTCAGCTCACTCCAGAAAAACAACACTTGGGAGCTGGTTGATCTTCCCCCAGGGAGGAAGCTAGTTCAATGTAAGTGGGAGGAAGCTAGTTCATTGTAAGTGGGTTTTCAAAAATAATTTTGCTGCTGATGGTTCACCTTTTAAATATAAGGAAATATTTTTAGCCAAGGGATACTCACAGGTACATGGCATAGACTACAATGAGACCTTTGCACCAGTGGCAAAGATGGACTCCATCAGGCTAGCCTTAGCCATTGCAGCTTCGAAGAAGTGGGAGGTACGTCACATGGATGTGAAGTGTTCTTTCTTGAATGGATATATTACTGAATATATTTACATGTATCAGCCTCAAGGATTTGTTACTAATCCATATCTTGTGTGCAAGCTAAAGAAATCATCGTATGGGCTTAAGCAATCCCCCGGGGCTTGGTATGCCAAGATTGATGGATTTTTGCTACAATTGAGTTTTGTTCGATGCAAGTATGATCTGAATGTTTATTTGAAGATGAATTATGGTTATTTGATGATTATTGTCTTTTATGTGGATGAACTTATGATTATAGGAAGCTCAAAGAATGAAATTGCCTCCTTGAAGGATGCAATGAACAATGCATTTTCTATGAATGATTTGGGGTTATTGATCCAATTCTTGGGTCTCAAGATTGCTCAAACCAAACATGGAATAAAAGTACCTCAGTACAAGTATTATTTGGATTTTATGAACAAGTTCAACATGAAATATTGCAATCCAAGCAAGAATCCCTCCCTTTCAGGAGTTAAGCTTGAAGAAGCAGGTTCTTCTCCTATGGTAAATAATACACTGTATAGGCAACTGATTGGGTGTTTGCTATACCTTACACATACTCGATATGATATTTATTATGAAGTAAGTGTGGCTTCAAGATACATGGATCAGCCTCATGAGATCCATTGGAAAGCAGCCAAAAGGATCCTTAACTTTGTTCAGGGAACAAGGACTCATGGAATCTTCTACAAAGCTAAATCTGATCTTAATTTGATTGGGTTTACTGACAGTGATTGGGTAGGTGACAACACAGATCAAAAGTCAATATTAGGATATGTTTTCATGCTTGCTAAAGGACCAATCAGCTGGTCAAGCAAGAAACAAAGTGCCATTGCACTCTCATCTACAGAAGTAGAGTATAGAGGATTTGTAAATGCACCAACTCAATGTTTATGGTTGCAGGGGTTACTTGGTGAGTGTGGATTCGAATTAGAATACTCAAATACTATCTATTGTGATAATCAGAGTACCATTTGGATCTCCAATTATCCATTTCAGAGACAGAGAACCAAACACATTGAGATCCATATGCACTACATCAGAGAGCTTGTGCATGATGGCACCATTCACCTACTCTTCTGTTCATCTTCAGAACAACTAGCAGGCATCTTCACCAATGTTTTTTGTGAGAAGACATTCAAAAATATCAACTCACTACTGGGGATTATTGATCATGCTGTGAAGCATGATTGATGACAATTTTTTCAAATTTTGTTTTACTGTCCATGTTTAAGGGAGGATTTTTCCCACTGGGTTTTTGCCTCTTTCCTTGGTTAAATGGACATGCAGTATGTAAAGGGTGACTAATCCTTGTTTCTAGGCCCTATATTTTTCTGATATTTTACTCATAAATCAGGCTTAAGGGGGGGTTTTATAATAATCAACCCATATTTAGATACCTTAGACATTAATTAATCCATTTTGTCTTATTTGCCTAGTTTCCATATTCCACTCTATGCAAGTTGTCCTCCACATGTCCTAGATGGTGAAACTTGCTAAAACTAAGTCATGCAGAACTTGGGAAACCTCTTGGAATCAATTATGCATTATTCTTGACCTCCCTAGTGCATATCTGCTTTTTCTGCTTTATTGCCTGCTTTTACTGAGTTTTAAGGCAATTGGGAAAGTTTGACTAGGTGAAGTTAACTTGTTTTTTGTCCTCATAATCCTCCACTCTTTTCTCCTAATAAAAGAATGTATGAGTTGTCCTTCCATCACCTATTAGCTTACGTAATTTATTTTTCCAATTCATGAGCTCCTAGACAGATTTGGAAACTGCTTTATGCACTTATGGGGGATTTGCTTAGATTTAGTAAGCTTGCTTTTGACTGATTTGAATGGCATCCCAATGCATTCGAATCTCTCATGTAATTATTTATTGTGGCAGCCTATGAATTCACAAGGTTCTCTATTGTACACTTATTCAATACATATTAGTATTCTGCTCCATATTCAGTCTCCTTTATGTCTAATTTGCATGTGTAATTGGCAATTTTTGTGAGTGTAATTGTTCTAACACCTGGGTTCAATTTCCACATTTTCTTTTTACACTTATAATTTTTATTTTATTTTAACAAACTATATAATCTAAATTTCAATAAATTAAAGCAGAATATATCATCTATAGTTCAATAAATAGAGATTCCAAAATGTTTCCATTGACACCACCTGGAAAAAGCACAATTTGACACAATGTTTCCATTTTTATTTCCTAAAATTTGCTTCCATTTTATAAGTTTGTGTTCATTAACACCACTTAAAAAAAGCACAATTTAACAAGAAAAAATATAAATTTGTTTCCATTTTCTTTTATGTTGTTTCTTTTTTAAGCTTTTATAGAATTCAAATTGAATTGGTTTATGTTTCTTTTTCTCTTTAATCTTTTCTTGCTTTTATTGTATTGTAACTACTCCATTGTAATATATTTAAGAATATTCAAGCATTATATTGTCTTTTTCTAGAATTTCCACATTCTGCAATTACTGGCGTTTCCGCTTTTGCAACTTCTGGCATTTAAGCTTTTATAGACATCAAATTGAATTGGCTTATGCTGATTTTTCTCTTTAATATTTTCTTGATTTTATTGTATTTTAACTACTCCGTTGTATTGATTTTATGACCATCAAGCATTATATTGTCTTTTTCTATAATTTCCACATTCTACAATTACTGGCATTTATGCTTTTGCAACTTCTGTAATTTTCACAACGTCTCCTCTTTCCAACGTCTCCTCTTTTCATTTCATTTATATTGATGTTTAGGGTTTTATTTTTTTTATATGGATCGGATCAAGTTGTATGTGATGTGGAGTATGCAATGGTTTGAGGCCAGCAAGAGAAAAAGCCTATGAGAGGAGATTCAATTGTTCTGGTATGCCATATGACAGAATATTTGATTGCTCTGCTATGCAATATGTAAATGGTATCATGTAATGAAGTATTTTTAATTCAAGTCACTTAAGATCACCTTCGATAGAAAAACATCAGTTAATAATTTCTTGAAATGTGTAGGTAGGTTTGCATTGAGTGTCCAAAGGTATATACTCATTTTTGGAGGTCAGCTCTGCTGGATGATCACCAACCATTATCAGAAATATACAGGGAAATATGCAAAATGCATGCCAAGGTAAGGGTATCTAGTCTCACCAACAATTACTATTACTTTAAAGTATACATTACATATTACAGAGTGATATTTCCATACTTTGTAACCTCTGATAAGTGTTCTTGATATTTTCCATCATATATGTCGTCTTCGCATTAAAGGTACATTCTCTCTTGGTTTGTAGGTTTATTTTTTTATGCATCAACAAAGTTTACAACACCCGTTCCTGGTTTCTTGGCATTTTGTCCCAAATTCTTTCTCTAATTATTTGTTAACCCCCAACTTCTTTTTTTGATTCTTTAATCTTCCCTATGGAATCAAGAATTTGGGGGAAATTTGGACTTAATATTGTGAGTGGGAAGCAGGGGAAGAGTACCATATTTACTTTGATCTTTGTCAAGGTCGATGGTTATCAAAATGAAAGTACTCTTTGGATTGATCTCTGTCTTAATAATTTAAAGTTGACTTTGAAAACATTGCAATCTTTCTAAAACTTAAAAACAGATTTCTTCACCATATGCAAAGGTGTACCCTTGTAGTCATAATACTTTTAAGTGTAATCTCATCCATGGCTACCTCCATTCAGTGATCTGAACTCTTCACCAATGGATGGATGGAAGCTTTAGAGTTGAGTCAAGTAGTACCTTTTTATGGCCCTTTATGTTCTCTTTAATTGCACACATCTCCAATGGATGGATGGAAGCTTTAGAGTTGATGTCAACTAGTACCTTTTGCTGGACCTTGATTTTCTCTCTAGATGACAGGGAAAATTAATGAGCCTGCAAGATTTGGAGTTGATGTCTTCTAGTACCTTTTTCTTCCCATTTATTTTCTCTTTAGATGACAATGAAAATTAACAAACCTGCTTTGTAGGTTTTAATAATGATAATTGTGCAACATGTAGGTTTTACCAAATTTTGGTAAAATCATGTAAACTTGATTTTGGGAGTTGTTTCAAGATGTTTCGTTAATGGTGCATGAAATTTTAATCCGATGTCATTCCTGAAAGTGCAGGTGTATGCTCTGATGGTTGAAAGTGCACGTGTATGCTTGGAAATGACACTGTTGGAAATCTGAGATATTTTGTCAAATATTGAATATTCATTTATCCTGTGTGGTTTCTATTACTTAAGCTCATGGGTATTATGAGACATGATTTGATTCGGTTATTAATACTACTTTTATAAGTTTTTTTTTTTTTGGGTGAATCATAGAGACAACCAGAACATTGCATTATGAGACCTGCAAAAATAATATCTTATTCCTTTTTCCTTTGAAGTAAATGAAAGAAGGAAGCGCTTGCATATATATAACTATTGCATATAACTATTACAGGATTTTAAAACATTTTCCTTCTACTCCTCTATCTAATCTGAGTCCTGAGTATGTGTACTCGATAGATTCTATATGTGATAGAAGAGGAGGTTGTATTGCAGTGCTTGGCTAGAGGTTTCAGAAATATAGTCTACCCTCCTCTGAATTAACCTCTGCTACATGTAGTTTCCTTTCCTTTCCTTTTCCACATGGATATCCATGATTTCTCTCAATAATTGTGTGTATTCATTCACTTAGAAGCCTGATATGCTAATCCCTGACCCATCATGTCCATTTATAAACTCATTTACATATTTTCCCTTGTGTATCCTATCAACCTCGCCTTTCCTTTCAGTGATACTACCTTTTTCTTTCAGTAATACTGCCTTTCTATTTCATGTTTCCAAAGGGCCACATGCAGTCATCCAGCTCTACTTTGGTCATTCTATCTACCTACCTACATACGTAGCATGACCATGACTACATCCACACCACTAACCATTATGGCCACTGCCACACCCATATATCTACCTACCTATAATATTTGAGAGTGTGTTTCTTGTTGTAGGAATGTTTTTTTTAACATTTCAGCATTTTAAATATTTGGAAGGTATATGACTCTATGAGGTGTTGTCTCATCGACCATAGTAAAAACACTCACATAAAGGAATATCCAAGCCATGTCATGATTTATAAATTGGAGCAGCCTATAATCCTTTAATATATTATCATATACTAGGAGTGGCTAACCAATAGCCATAAATGCAAAGACCCTGGTTCAACTTATAAGAAATTTTCCACAAATGCAAAGACCCTAGTTCAACTTGTAATAAATTTTCCATAAATGAAAATACCCTAGGGTTTTCTTTGAGTATGTCTAATTAGATAGTAAACTATGAAACCTGTCAATAGCCCAACACATGTAATATATTTTCTAGAAAAACTATTTTGCATTAGTTGAAGAAAACAGAACTTCAAAAATATGTTCCAGTTCATAGCCTACTTAAAGCCCAAATAATTTGGTGAAATGAAAGGGTATTCACCATCCTCAGTTTTTTCTTCAATGCCATGGAAAAAAGCATAAACATCTATCCCATGTGTCATCTTTTGCAACCTCTACTTTTTCAAATTATCTAATGTAATGATCTAATTTTACCTTGAAATATGATTCATCAAGGTTAAATTGAGACCACAAAGAATTTACTCATCTCTATGTGCATGAATAGTAATGTCAAGTTTTCAACCTGAATAATAGTAGGCAATCAACAATCGATTAAACAACCTTAAGTGCATCAACTTCAATGGTCTATCATCAAGTTGAGACTGCGTAAGGAAATTTAGAGATCAAGTCGTTACTTTTTTCACCTTTTTAATAGAAACTAAAAGTGAAAATGAAAGAGGAATTGGAAAAATGTTAAGTTCCATGGGAAAAAATATTAAAAGGTGTATGGATGGAATTCTATCTGCATCCTCAAAAAATCTCCCCGCATTTTAGATTCCATCCATGAAATGAAGCTTAAATATCAAGGATATTTATTTGTATTGTTGATAATGTCAAAGTTTGATAATGTTGAAAATCTCAAGTTATGAAACATGAACCATTATTAGTAGCTCACGAAACAAAACAACTCGAATTCGCAAGAACAAGCACCTCAATCTCAAATGGAATTTGGTAGGTGAGCTCTCTTAGCATAAATTCCTTACCTTGATAAAAATATTGAATGAAATGGAGTAAGAATTGGTATGTACCCCTTTTTTTGGTAAGTTGTATATGTTGTTTGATGTTTGTATTTGGGATTCTTATTAAACCAGCTCTATAATCAACATATGAATCTAAAGGAAATTCTAATTATTTATTCATTGGACCAATTCAAGGCATATTGAACAGGTTTAGCTAGTATATTGCTATCTTTTCATTAGGTTGTTGTAGGATATGTTGGTTAGTATAGGTTAATATAGATTAATTATAATATACTACTTTTGTATTATACATATATTTTATCTAGTAACAAGAAACAAACTCTCAGATACCATTATCATTCTGCCTACCTATCTAGCATGTCCACAAGAACAACCACGATCATAGACAGATTTATATCAGTTGTTTGAGATTCATTGTTTAATAAGAGATGTTTGTTTCAGTAAAATCTCAATTTCGCTAATTGTGATATGGATTTTTATATACAACGATGCCAGAGAACGTGATATTTTCCATTTTAAAACATTTGTTCAACAAGAGATGTTTGTTTCAGTAAAAACTTAGTTTCATGAATGTTTGTTTAAGTATAAACTAGGTTTCATGAATCCTGATACTGGAATTTTATATAAAAGGATGCCAGAGATAAGCGTTGCTCACATTAATGGAAATGGAAGTTAGTTGGAGAATGAAATATTTTATGTTCATGGGTATAGGTATATACGTTAATTAATGTTTCTTGAAGAGCATGGGGATTAATATATTTGTCTATTATCACAGTTCTTTTACATTAAGGCAATTCGTTTATTTGTTATTATTATTTTCAGTATGTCAAAAGGTTTATATTTTTTTTATTTTTTATAAAATATGTCAAGAGTGTAGGCCAAAAAAACCTTGTAATTTTTTTAATTTTTTGTAAAGTATAATTATTTTAAATTGTTTGTAAAGTATGCCAAAAAATAAATTGTGTATTTTTTTATTGGTTTGTAAAGTATGTAAAAAGTTTTATGTCATACATCTATATTCGTTTCAATTTTTTTATTCATTCCATGTCATACATCTATATTCATTCCAATTTTTTTTATTGACTATATTGGTTATTAGTTATATGTTTTATTAAGAATGTTTAAATATGTAAATATTAGACATAAATATTTTTTAATCATATATATTATATTTTTTTCAAAAGAAAATGTATATGTCATACATCTCTATTTATTCCAAATTTTTTTTGTTTATTGACTATATTGGTAATATAGTTATATGTTTTATTAATAATGTTTAAATATATAAATTTTAGGGATATAATTTTTTTAAATGTATATAATATATTATTTTCAAAATAAAATGTATAAATTTTGTCAGTATTTAACATTTTAAAGTTTTAAGTTTTAATATCCAACATATAAGGTTTTAACCTTACAAGTGGTATCAAAGCTTCAAGCTCTCACTCACACTAACTCTTGCACTCATTCCTCTCGGCATCTTATTCCTTTACACTCTCTCCACTCATTGCATCCCATTCCCTACCCCCTCATTCTCATCAAATGCTCCATCTCTTGATTCTCTCTCACTACACCTCGACTCCACCTCATGCACACCATTTTCCCTTCCACACTACTCCAACACCCTCAACAAGCATGTGTTCATCTCTCTTGAATTCCCAAGTTTATTCCACCTTCCAACACTCCATTCTATCCAAATCCCACACTCTCGGATCTCCCTTTACTTACTTCACACTTCCCATACACCCACGACCTATGCACCATTACAATGTCCATCCATCCCTCCACATTTCGCTCACCCCACTCTGCCCTCCATCCACTACACTGCTCTACTCAAGCCTTCCCACCTTCACACTCGCTGCTTTGCTCCCATTCCTTGTCCCTTCCCATTCTTCTTGTCCTCCACCTCTCCAACTTGCGCATTACCTTAGCTTATCCCCTTGGATCATCCCACCTCTCCTTCCATCCATCCTTCCGGCCAACCTACGCCTACTCCATCCCCCATTTCTACACTCACTCCTTCCACCCACGTCACTCCTCTCCTCCCAACCTCCTCCATGACCTTTCCTCCACCATCCAACGTGCATTCCCCCACATAGACACTTGCTCCCACCACTCCTTATTACTGCATTCTCCTTGTGTGCTTCCCTCACTCTCTCTGCACACATCTCTTCATCATCTCCCACCTCATGCTCCCTTCTTTTCGCATGCTACACTCTCTATTATTTGCTTAAACATTCATGCAAACTTCCCATTAAACCCTAAAAAAAAGTTCCATCATTTTTTCAAATAAAATATAATAATAATATTATTAGTTAGTAATAATTATTATTATAATATTTATTTTAATATATTTAAAATTTTGAAAAAAAAAACTATATACTAAACTATTCATATAGTTTATAAAAACACTAATATTAATAATAACAATTAATTACGCCTATAGGAGTTTTTTTTATGGAGGTGTGTTTTGAAAATTACTGTACCTTTTTCGTCATCCCTTCCACCAATCCAATTTTCACACGTGTCTTCATAATTTCTAATGTGTGTCCTCGTGATTTGTAGTCAATTTTTTGGTTCATTGTTACTCTTTCCCATATATTATGCCACATGTTTGCAGTCAACAAAGAAGGAACCACATGGAAATGATGGGCATGTTGTCTCTCTGTCAAAGTCCCTAAAATCCATTACTGTCTTGTTGTTGTGTGAGGTCCCAATTAAAACATCAACCAAAGTTGTTTCACCAGCTCATGTACCTCCTTTTCCTACTCAAACCATCAATGGGAACTTTCCACTGGGGGGATTTGTTTTGTAAAAATTAACCAAGAAAAGATAAAGCAATGCATTCAATGTATTTATTTGAGTTCAACAACAATAGAAAGAAAACAATGAAGAGAATATGAAAGAAGCTTAATATCTTAAAGAATCTCAGTCAAACTAGGGTGAAGGCGATCACTAAGGTGAGCTTAATATCTATTGTTTCAAAAGATGAAATTATGAACTTTTTCAATTACAAATTAAACTTTAGTTGATTTATATGTAATTATTTTGTTATTAGTGTACATTTTGTGGGATTGTCATAGTTTTGGATGTTTAAT